>JANHGN010024817.1:82083-94177 GCA_024605025.1 Megaceryle maxima
ATTAACATGTTATTTTTGTGGCTATGTTAAAATAATTTCAATTTTAGTATGATTTTGATACAATTTTAACTAATTTCAAGTTGAAATATGTACTACTTAAAACTCTTGACATCTGGCCTTGTGTTTAGCCAGAAATTAAAAATAGCTTTTGGTCCAAACTGGTTTTTTTTTCAGTTTGGATTGAAAAACATTCTGTGTTTTTGTTCTGTGCTGTTATAGCTACTGTGTTCAATATTATGCACAGGAATACGTAGTAAATATTATAGATGTTTGGTTATTTTTTTGTTTGTTTGGTTTTTTTGTTTTGGTTTGGTTTTTTTGTTAGATCTGGTTCACTCTTGAGCCACTATTATCAATATTCCATTTACTTCTAAACCAAAACAAACATATTTTATTTAAATTAAGGCAATTTTATTTTGTCAATCTCTGGAAAAATGAGCACAGATGTATTTTTGTAATCTATTGTAGTAGTTGGCTTATGCTTTCACCAAACATTTTGATGAAATTGCATGTAAATAGGTAAAATGAAGGTTTATAAATGGAGAGTATATTCTATTATAAGTTTTTTTTTTTTCTACTCTGTGGATGAGAAAATGTGTTTCTGTTTTTTCAACTGTATTTTTTCACTGTAGGGGTAAACCAGAGAGTTTAAGTCTCTTGACAAAAGGGGAGCAGTCTTTTATGTAATTTTTTTATGGAGATCAGATACAGTCTGATGACTAGATTTTATACACAGCCAAACCTTCAGCACAATTTAGCGTGTCAGATATTGGAGCTTTTCTGCAAAATAAATGTTATTTAGGTAGTTGAACTCTACTGTAGAAGAAGCTACATGTTTCATTTATAAGGTTCTAAGGAAATAACCCTTTGTATGACAAGAGAAGGAATCTTTAAAATGTGTGCATCCTCTTCTGAGGTGTCTAAGTGCGGCCATGTGAATGCTGGCTCTGAAGATTCTGCATCTTTAGTAACTCTTCCCTTGAGTGCTATGATTTTAAAAATAATTATAAACCAGCTTTATAGTCATTTTTAATGAATAAATATAGAAGATATATCAATCTTACTTTCTTCACAAAACAGTGAGAATTTTCTTATAGCTAAAGCCAGATAGTATGGCGAGTTATATTCTTTGTATTACTAACTATAGAAAATAATTTAAACACTTTATTGTGCTTCTATTTTTTATGCCTGCAGGTGTACACGGGAGAACGTGTTATACACTGTAATCTAGTAAATAAATGTCGTGGAAGAATCTTCAGGAAAGGAATCCTGAGGTATTGGAAGCTTTACCTGTTGCACAATTAGACTTAACTATAAATGCTGCAGTGTACTTTATGCTCTTACTAAAGTCAGAGGCATTATTTGCTCAAGATGTTTTAGCAGGATGAAAGAAAACAAAGAATGGGAAGGTTTCAGAAAATGGCTAGGGCTTCTTATCTTCTTAAGGGGCTGAATGCTGTATACAGTGACTGATGCATTTGAGTTTTGGCTTTACTGTTTTCTCCCCATTCCTTAGGCAAGCAGAGAGAAAAGAATATTTAAAAAAAATAATTGTTTTTTATCATTTAAGGTGCTGTTTGAAAATTATTCCTGGTCAAAATTTTAGAATTGCTTTTGCAAACCTTTATTTCCTAAACTGTACTTTTAACAGTTAAGAAATTTTGAAGTAAAACCACCTTGGAATGTCATCACTATGGAGGAGTAAGGAGACAAAAACTTCTTAAGTATTCTCAGACTGAATTCTCTATTGATGGCTGCAAATATTTTCTTAATTTAAGAAGTGTGGCTAAACTAGAGTATTTTAAATACTATTTATGTGATTTTTATTTGTATATATGTGATTGTGTTGCTTTTGCATATATCACATATTATAGATTTTTATTTATTTGAATTATATGTTGTGTTTTTTTTTTTTCCCCTAGTTACTTTGGAGATAATGGTCATTTCAATGATATTTAGATACTAAGTCATGTCTAAATGCAATCTGATGAACATGTCTCAAGAGTGTGTCTAGCTTATTAGTAGTAATGGTTAGAAATCTGTTTGTTTCAACCTACCAAACATAACCTATCCTGTTCCCCACCTCAACATTTGATATACCATCTTCTATCCTGTTAGAAGTTTTCTATTAACAAAGATAGGTCCTGCCAGCTCTGATTTAATTTTTTTTTTTTTTATTAATCATATTCCCTAATTGGTTTGATTTAAAATAATTTCTGAACTTCAGTTTTCTGTGGTTCTTTCAATTGCTATGTCCCTCTATGGCTTTGGTAGAACTTGATGCAGAATTGAGAATGCATCTGAGCATATATAATATGTGGACAACAAAAAAGAAAACAAATATGTAAATATAGCTATAGCTTGTTGAGGCTTAGGCATCTCATAAAGAAGAGTTGCAGCAAGGTTGATGGAGAGATTGTTAATATCACAAAGCTTTTTATCCTGATATTGTTTCTCATAGTCTGTTGTGTTGCTCTAACTAGCATCTCAACTTAGCTGAAATGTACTTTCTTGTAAAACAAAACTACAACAACCATAAGAGTTTCTTTGTCAATGTTGCCTGCCTAAGAGTAGTGACACCAAACAAGGTCTGTGCAGTACATCAGCTTTTTAGCTACATGGTAGGTACAGGAGATCATTCTGTGGAGAAGCCAGTGAATATCTGTGAAGTGTCAAGGATGCACTAAAGTGTGACAAAATTGCAGTATGTGAACCTGCATTCCTCTTCTTTGGCTCATAAATGACTTCAAGCTGACAGAAGTTTCATGAAAACCTCACAAAACCAGTATTAAAAGAAACAACTCGGACACTAAAGGACTAAAAGGGCAAATAGATGCAAAGGAAAAAGTATTGATTTTCTTTTCACTTTTCAAAGCACACACGCACAAACACCAAAGTGAATCTGAAATCCAAGGGTTAAGTTTCTCTGATGAACTAGCAGTAATATGCAAGACTTCTGCAGTAGCGTCATTATTTTTGTGGTGTAATCCAGAGTTTCCAACCACCTGCCTGTCGAATGAACAAGAACGTCCTATCACGCTGCTGTAACAATAAGCAGATCATAGAAAAATCGTAACACTGATGATTTAACAGGAAAGAATGTATTAACAAAGGACAAGCATCTCCAATTGTGTGAGTACACATGACTCACAGCAGTGACTTGCTGCTATGGTGGAAGGTCTAAATTGTTACTAGAGTTGATGAGTGCTATCAGTGAGGTGGCAGTTGTCCACAGCTTGAAGCAGAGTGCCAGAATGCTGTACTTCTTCTAAGTCTGTGTGCTTCCTGGAGGCTACCAGTTGTCTATCACTTCTTCTAGAACTTCAAAATAATATTGTCACTTGCTCTGTAAACAAGTGGCAGAATCATTTTATCTGGCTCTGTGTGTGTCAAAACACACTTGAAGTTTTCCAGGAACATGTGATTTTCAAATGTCTGAAGAGCCTATTGCAAAAATAGAACAGGCTTATTTTATGGTGTTTTAAGGGTACTTAAATCTTAACAAGAAAGAGATATTGGATCATAATGTTAATGGGAGAAGTTAGACTTTTTTTGCCATACCTCCCACATTACTCTTTCTGGTGTTTTGTTTGTTTTGTTTTGGGGTTTTGTTTGTTTGTTTTGTTCTTTTGTTTGTTTTTGGTGGTGGTGTTGGTTGGTTGGTTGGTTTTTCCCAATACCTGTTCTAAGACTGCATCCCTCAGACAGGGAAACATTTATCAAATAAATTATTCCCTGAACATACTTGTTAGCAATAGAGTTTTATTTTCTGTTGAGTTAGTTATTTTCTGTATTGTCACTCAGCCCACAAATGAAAGTCTGGCCTGCCTTCACTTGATGAAGATAAGCACTTTGCTGTTGTCTCCCAGAAGTCGAATGTTCTTCTACACTTTTATCTTGTCATGCTCCTCCAGCAGCACCCATATTATGTGTGTTGGTTGTAAGAAAGATTTGTTTGTTGCACAGCAACTTTCGCTATGTCAAAAATACTAGGACAAAATTACAAATGATTGCAAATAAAGCAATTACATTTGTACCCTATAAGAATAGTAGGTATGGAGCTGGAAGAATACAGCTTACTTACATGGTACAAAGTGTGTTTTCCACATATATTCTTTAGAAATGAGAAATTTCCAACTTGCTCTTATGGATAGTCTGTAGAATTACTTCTGAGGGCAGTAAAGGGGTGTGTGCTTTCCAGACTAATTTCTGGTTACACTTCAATTAATTTCTGGCTAAACATCTATAGTTTGTTTTTCACTTTGTTATTATTAGAGAAGGTTTTCTCCCAGCAGACATTTAATTCATGCCTTCCACCACACTTTGCAGCTGGCAAAGACATTATAAATAATTATAGTGGCTTTTCAGTGTACCACTTAAAAATTTTAACAGCATGCTAGAATTTTAACCTTTAGATGTAGCATTATAATGATATGTCATCCCCAAATAATGAATGCCAACTGCCTATTCAAAATAGTATACGCCTATTTTCAGCCTGAAAATCATAACTACTCCTTACAGTAGCTTAACTTTCTCAGCAGAAGTGGTGTCCAGGCTTGTGTTATGGTAGTGAGCAGGATAGCAGTGATAGGAGAAACAGGTTCCTTCTAATCAAACTTACAAAAAAAACCCAAACAAACAAACACATGCTTTGTTAAGAACTTTTTAATTCAAAACAAAACTCAGTTACAGACCTTTTAAAATTTAATTTTTGCTAATTGTTAGCTTCCAAAGAAGCTATAGTTCCCAAGTGGCTTCTATTTTCAGGCAGAATATTGCATATTAAAGATGACCAAGGGGTCAATAATAAAATAATTAAAAAATTTACTTTGGCAGTAGTTGCAACTTCTGAATTTTTCATGTCCCTGCAAGTACTGAATCTAGCTTTTAAAAACTGTATTTTTTTTTTTTCTTCTAGTAAGCATATCTTTAGCCTGTTTTTAAGTTCCTGTAGAGGATTATTTTTAGAAAAATAAGGCTTTTAAACACAAGTTCCTTCCCACTATGGTGTTAATCTTGATGCACATTAAAGAAAAGTTACTAGAATAATGAGATCACCACTTACTTTCACTGTCAAACCTTTCTATCCTCTTTCTAGGAAACTGTTCTGTGCCTTCATGTTGTGCTACCTACTATGAGCAACATGTTAGTGTCCCATTCACAAATTGAAGCATATGCTTCAAAGTCTTGCCAGTCTTAAGAGAAGAGACATTCTCTCTTTACTATCTAGAAATAGCATCCTCGTGGCAGAATAAATATTGTGAACCTCTTTTGTTTACATGTGGCAAGTAGTTTTGTGATTACTTAATATGAGAGGGGAAAAAAAATTCTTAACATCTTCATACAACAGAGCAACTTTCCTGAACCCTTAGACTAGTCAGTGCACTGAAATTGCAAATACACAGTTATGTAATAAAGCTATAAAATGTTAAATTTCATATTTTGAGTTCAGAAAAGCTTTATGAAAAGCTTTAATTCACTCTGGATTTATTGGGGGGGGGGGGAAAGGGGCTTTCCTTGCTTACTATACATTGAAGCTATTTTTTTAGAGTTGAACAACTACTGCTTTTTATGTTGTTCTCCGAAATTTTTCATTTGCAAGTCTCTTTACTACTGTTTTTCTTGGTAGATCAAATAATCAGATGCAGGACTAACATAATGTATGTTTAGATTCCACTGGGGCTGTGCAGTGGATACGTACAATAATGACAGGGCTATTAACATATCCAGAGTTGTTTTGGTCAGTGCTTCACATGTAAATAATGTCTGACTGCAATGTGTTCTGGATCCTGTAAGAAATGAGAAGTTATTGATCTTGTTTACCACAGTGTGTCTTTAAAAAAAAGCCTACATTTCCCTGAAAAATTACACTATCTGCCATGCCTGTTGGATAAAGTAGGATTAAGTACATAAATATCTAGAAGTCATTGTGATATCCAGAAGTTATTAGGGAAATAGTAGTTGAATGGTGTTAACTTGAAAAGGGCAAACAAAGTCTTTATCCCATAACTGACTGGGCTCTATTTGCTTCAAGGAAAGTCATTATATTGACTTTTTTTTTTTTTTAAAGAAAGTAGATATAAAATTTGGGTTTATGAAGCAGTGTTTCAATGTTTCAGATTTTCAGAGCAGTTTGTTACATCTCTTCACCCACTTGTGGGGGAGAGAATGAGCAAGTGGAGATACTTTCTGCAACCTCTTAATGTGTTCAGGAGCTGATCAGCTGAAGAGTGACACTACAGGAAAATTTAGTAACTGAAGAATAAGAAAACAAGTGGAGTGAAATGAAATGGTGTATAATAACCTAAACTGAACTTGATTAGGAACCAATGCAAACATCTTTTAGAAGAATTCTTTTTTTAAGCATCTTTACGTAACAGTTTTATTGCTAATCTGAAAAAAAAAAATCCAATGCATGGCTCCCCTGTTTAACAGTGGAACATTGATTCAATATTCCTTCGCAATGGATAGTGCTGTCTCTTGAAGCAAATATCCTGTATTAAGGATGCTACTGGGGGCTGGTTGAACTAGTTTTCATTAAATTTATCCCAATTCCATCAGTAAAAATTTGAATGTATTTTGATCCTGAAATATTTATACATTGCCTCATATGCCACTTAATACTGACCTCATGGTGTTACCTGATGCACCAAAGTTCTTACAGGCATGATTCCTTCCTCACCAAGAAGAAGAATACAGTGTGTTATTAAAAGATCTTCAGAAAGGTTGCCTTGGCAATATTTCAGAATGAAGATAGGTTTGCTTTCATATGTTTTTGTTTGATTTTATTACTTTGACTACTGTTTTAAAATAATGCTTTTAGATATGAATGGGAGGTACAAATACCTATATTTAATCTCATTCATATTGCTAAATTATCAAGTATATGGTCTTGCTGTGTCAGAACTAATTATTCAATTAAATTTTTATCAGAAAGTGCTTGGGATCAATTCCAAGACTTGTCCTTCTTGGGTTTGCAGTGGGAGGATAAAACTTCTGGTGAGTAGGAAGTCAACCTGCTGTTGACTTTAGCTCTTTTCTGTCTTGGGTAAAATAGCTTTCTTCCACTTCAATTAGATTGAATTTTATATTCCTTTTATATATGTCCCCAAATATTATCTGTACTATCTTCATGCTGTACGGGTGGTTGCACCATAATGCATCAGCCTCACTGAAAGTCAACTGCATCCCTTATAGTTTTGCAATTTTAGTGAAGGTTTGTAGAAAAGTTTCTGGGTTAAGTATCTTCTAAAAGCTCAAGAATGTTATGTTTTATAAAGGCCAGAAATATACTTCATAAATTTATGCAGTGCATACAATTAGATAAGAGTATTATATTAAAGAGTAAAATTATATGGGATATATTTTTTGGCTACAAATGTAAGCCACGATACATAAAGCAGAGCAAGACAAATGTAGTGCTCAAATATTTATAACACAGTTGAGATTTTGTCTTACTGTAGCTAAAGTGATCAGGAGTGATTATAATAAAGCCAATGGTGACACAGTCACAGAAATAAGGATAGCACCGTATGATAATGTCATGGTTTAACCCCAGCCTGCAACTAAGCTCCATGCAGATGCTCACTCACTTCCCTGCAGTGGGATGGCAGAGAAAATCAGAAAGGTAAAAGTGAGAAAACTCATGGGCTGAGATAAAGACAGTTTAATATGTAAAGCAAAATCCATGCATGGAAGGAAAGCAAAGCAAAACAAGAAATTAATTGGCTGCTTCCCCTGGGCAGACAGGTATTCACAAGCTCCACCACATGTAACAGCTCCTTGGGAGGACAAATACCATCACTCTAAACACCCCCCCTTCCTCCTTCTTCTTAGCTTTATGCTGAGTATGACCATCTGGTGCAGAATATCCCTTTAGTCAGTTGGAGTCAGCTGTCCTGGCTGTGTCCCATCCCAACTTCTTGTGCACCCTCAGAATACTCGCTGTTAGGGTGAGGAGAGGCCTAGACTCTGCATAAACCCTGCTCAGCAACAATGAAAGCATACCTAAATTATCAACACTTTCCAGTGTTGATAGCCAAAACATAGCCCCATACTAGTGTGACTGTGAAGAAAATCAACTCACCCTAGGCAAAACCAGTACAGATGTGGACACGAAACACCACCCAATGCAGGAATGCTTAGCAGTGCCATCTTATGTTTCTTGGTTTGTTGTCAAATGGAATGAGAGTTCTAAAAGTTATTAACTTTGTTATTAGGTTTCCTTCAGAAAATGCATAACTAACTCAAGCTTGAATATAAAAATATTCATAAGTACTTGACTCCAGTTAGAAACTATAGTGGTTGAATAATCAACAGATCTGCATCTGGATGAGCATTCTCAAGGCATTAGCTGTATTTTGTCAGGCAAAGGTGAGATTGCAGTAGATTATCATGTGTGACTTTTAGAAATAAAATTGACAGTATTGGATCCTGAAGGAGTTTATGAAGATTAAAGGATCTATTGTTACATTCTTAAAAAAACCATCCTTTTGAGAAAACTGGATACTAATTATTTCAGCAATGTGCAATATTCTGTTGTAAACTGAACTCAACAATAACTTCATAAGTTAAAAATGACAGATGTTTTAAATGTTTTCATTGTAAAAGGCCTGAATTAACTGAAGCTGTAAAAGCCATATGCTTCAAAATTTATACTGCTTGATTGACTCTTGAGACTATGAAATCTGTGCAGATCAGTTGCAACCCTGTAAAACTTTCATTTTTATTTGTTAGGCTGATTAAATCCTGCATTTCACCCACTGAAACAAGACTGGAGAATGACACTAGGTTTTTACCTAGCTTTGTTAGTATTGATTTCTATTAAGACAATCTTAGTAAAACATTTGATGTGACATCTTCAAATAGCATAAATTGTAGAGCCAGACCATCATGAGAATGTAATATTGATTGTTACTTGAAGCTCCTGATCATTTATTGACACACATGTACAGTTAAGAACGGTTGGAAGGCCTGAATGCCAAGACACAATCAAAATACACGTTTCCACTGTGTACTGGTGGTATCTTAAGGTAGAGTTTTTTTGTGGCGGTGGTGACAAGATATGAGACACATTAATAAGGCCATGCATTGCCACTGCTTGCAGTCCAACTGTTTCTGACTTGTGTTCTGCTGTATCAGATCTGTAGGATGGATAATATGGCTCCTCTTCTCTGGTTTTGATATTTTCAACGTGGTTTCTTTTCTTTTTCTCACTGCCATGCGGTGTTTTACTGTTCCTAAATACATTTCCTGAGAGGTGCTTATGGGCTCAGCTGTGCCCTGTGGTGCAGAACTGTCCAGAAATGGCTGTGGTCAGCACAGGGCCGCCCAAGCTCTCCTCACAGAGCCAAATCTGCAGCCCAACAGCCAAGTTTTGGGCATGGACACCCAGTACAGCTTAGTGGTATGCAGGGATGCAGTGTTGCACTACTTCAATGGCAGTGTGCCTAGCCTGACAGTGACTTCAGCAAGTGGTGTCCTGTGGTTTTGTTTTCTGAAGATGATGTTTCTACCTGTAGGCAGGTGCATTCATGATAAGACAAGAAAAGTCACATGTCCTACAAAAATGTTTAGGTGTTGGAACTGATTGGGTAAATTAGGTAATATGCAACTTTTATGCATTTTTTTAAAATGAATTCTTCAGTAATTAAATTTATAAATCTTTCATTTCTCATCCTCTGATTTTTTTTGTCCTCTCTCCTCTCTATGCCCATGAAGGCTCCCTGGAAGCAGACCAGCCGTGTTACATCAGGGCATCAAAATAAATTGGAGTCGCAGTGCTTGTCTGTCTCTATTCTGGGATTGCTCTTTCTGCAGTTCAGGTTTCCTTGTTGGTTGTTTTTTCTATGTTATCTTCTTGCATTTTGCATGCATCATGTTACTCTTTTGCTAAATAGCTGAGGGTACTTCACCACTGTATAACTATGCTTGACAATTTAAAATTGAAGATACCATTCTGTAATAGTTTGTTAAGCTGTGCCTCTGTCTCAAGTAACATATATAACCTTCTCAGTGAAAGGCAATTCATTGCTTTGCCTGTATTTTCAGGGTGAATCTGTCTCAGAGTCGGAGAGCTGAAAGGTTAGGTGCCGTTCTCCATCACCTAAACAAGCTCAAATTGAAGTCCCATAATTTGTATGAGTTGTCAGTATAAAACTAATTTCACTTCAAATATTTTCATTTCTGACTGGTATATAAGCTCTGTAAAAGGCAAATAATGTGAGTAAACCTAAATTCTCTATTACCTTGTGTAAGTAATTGTGTGGATGGAGGGGGTGTGTAAATGCTTAAGTACTTGCATGGCATTCTGTTTTCTAAAGGGTAAAGACAAGAAAGCAAGGCGATAACAATTAAATATGTCATTATACCAGAGGGATTTCTATTTATTTTTGTTAGCCATGGACTAGGGGACAGGTCTTTCAATGCTGATTTCAGCTTGCTGACTGCAGTTTGTTTGCATTTCTTTAGTGAAGTAAATGAGCCAACAAATATTTCAATTTTATGAAAAATGTGTTGCTTGCATGGAACATACCTACAAACTTGTCAACATTTTGTAGCTGACCTTCTGCCTTTATCATATAAGATGCTGCATGCTCCCAGTTCAGTTGCTTGTAGCAGGCTTGACAAAAACCTGAGAAACCTCAGGCTTTCTTGTTCCCAGCAGTGCAGTAGTTTACCTGTAGTGATTCTCAGTCACTTATCCCTGTATAAATATCACTGTAATCCTAAGAAGCATTTGTAGAAAATGTTTCACTCAAAACTAAGAAAAATGCTTGCAAAGTTTTGGTTCTGTGAAAGCAATGCTGAGTATCAGAGGAAAGCTATGAAAGTTATGACAAATTTCCAGGCATATCAAGGATAACAAATTACATAACTATTTCCATGGTTTCATTAATCTGAAGCATTCTCTTTGACAATACCTAAACCAAAACACAAAGCTGATACATCCACAGCATCTCTTGTCATACAAGTGTATACAAAGAAGTTTGAAAGTGTCAAGGTCATCATGAAATTGTACATTAAAAAGAAAATAGAAATCAACAGTGTACATGACCTGATGTACAGGATCTGAATAAGTGAGAAGTTGTACTGCTGACTCATAATATAACTAAAGCCAGTTGCTTGCATTCTCTTTGCACAGAGGGTGATATTGTTAGTAGGTATAGTGCAGTCTGCCTGTAGCAGGGATTCTTGGCGGTAGAGATGCAGTGAGGACATTTTTTTTTAAAGTTGAAATCTGTCCCAGTATTTGCACATCTATTGTTAATTATGAAACAACTTACATGTTCTGCTTACATATAAGAGCAGTCTCAGCCACTGAGTGCTTTAAATGATAATCTATGCTTTAAAAGTAGAATGTCAGTTTCAGAACAAGGAAACTATTATGTCTTAAAAAAAGCATGTATACCATCACAAAACAAGCTGGAGTGAGTGATGCTGAGTTTCACTTATTCCAGACTCTCTGGCACCTGATGCAAGTGATGCATTCTGCCTCAAAGGTGACTAATAGCAATTAAGAGATGTAAGATCTGATTAGGGTCTTCTGTGAGGGGACAGTCAATTCTGAAGCTATAGCAATTTAAACACTGAAATAAATCTTAAAGCATAAAGTAGTAAATTTTTAAGGTTCTAGTATTTAAAACTAAAAATAGCTGTAGTGCTTTATCTCTAGGGATGCAAGATGTGCTTGCTATCCTTGGATGTCAGCATGTTAGACAAAACACAACTGAAGTTTATTGAAGAGCAAGCTAATTCTGGAAGAATTGGTTTGGTCTGAAGTGAGAGACAGAACTGCCATGAACAATGATTTATGTAAGATATTGCTGCCCTAGGGTTAATAATTTGAATTTGGGGAGGGAGGGAGAGGGCTGTTCAGGTTTCATTAGGGAAGAAAGTAAAAGTGCACTTTTTCTTCTTCCTCTGAAATATGTGGAGAGTATAAAGGGTTGAATAAGACTAGGGAATGGTGACCAGGGTACGTTTTGCAAGGTCACAGGAAGACTTTTTTGCCAGCTCCACATCTTTTTGGTTTGTGTGTTTGCTGTTTTTTGTTTGGTGTGGCTTGGGTTCTCCACTTCCCTGCCCTGCCCTC
>JANHGN010024818.1:0-12136 GCA_024605025.1 Megaceryle maxima
TGACGCAGTTAGAATAAACGGATTGAATGTTCACCATATTGGTGTGAAAGTGTTCTTTCCCATCTTGTCACGATTGCGGACCGTGGCAAATCTGCTTATCTGCATCCACAGGTTTCATTGCAAGAAATATGCTGTATTAGGAAGAAAGCCTGAGCCAGTTCCATTTCACAGTATGTCTTTGGATTCTGTTCTAGGTAGGTTAGATATATTTTTATGTCCTCTGTCAAGTCTGCCACCAGGTATGATGTCTTGCAGAAACATTATGTAGGAGATGTGATTGAGACATATTGGCTGAATCATCTGTTTTAAGGGGTCTGAAGTCATGAGTGACAACAGCAAGGGTGCCTGTGGTGAGTTCCAGCTTCCCTAAAGTCAGGTGGTGTCCTGGTTTGAGTGAGAACAGAACTCATTCTGTTCAGTGATTCTAATTAACTGCACTTTGTGAAGTCAGCAGCCTGTTTTCCCAGACAGTGTCTGCTGCTGGCAGTGATAACACCCCATGGTTAAATTTACTACCAAGGATTGGTGTGCAGACCAAGGCCACTGCTGGATCCTGTGTACCACACTGGGGGTGCAGGAAAGTGAAAGGCTGCTCCCGCAGGGAGGAGCAGACAGGGCAGGTGACCCCAAACTGACCAATGAGGTATTCCAGCCCATATACGTCATATTTGATATAAAGCAGAGGGATCTGGAGGTCTATAGTTTAATTTGCTTGCTTGTTGGCTTGCTTGCTAGTTAGCTTGCTTGCTTGCTCACTCAACCTCTCTCTGGGGGCTTCCAGGCTCTTCTCCCCTTTTGGACTGCTTTGCCACCTTTGCTTGGCTTGGCTCGAGTCCTCTTTTGATTCCTTCCTCAGAGCATCCAAGAAGAACTCTGTCCGTTCTGCCTTTGATCCCAATCAGTGTGTTCCTGAATCCAGTACCAGAATCCAGCTCCTGAACACAGCTCCCATCTGCTGCGGGGCCAGTCTCGGACTCCCCTGGTGTCTGCTCCACAGCATCAGTGGTGATGGTCATATAATTACCATGAAGGGGATTGGGTTTGATACTGGTTTTGTATATATTTGTACATATTCTATAAAAATTATTTTTATTATTATTCTCATTTAAGCTGTTCTAGTTTCCTTTTCTAATCGTTAAGTCTCTCTCCCTTATTCCCTTTCTCTTCCCCCTTGGGGAGGGAGAGGGGTTAACAGAGAGCATCTGTAATTGGTCTAAGGGGCTGCCCTGACCCTAAACCTTGACAGGTGGTCATGTAGCAATGAAGCATAGGGCAGAAATATATATGTAGAGTGGAACCTAGCAAATACTGTTCTTGAGCCTTCTTCTACACCTATAGTCTACCAAACTGTAAGGGAATTGCCACCAGGAACAAATGGGATAAAATTATACAGAGAAGTGATTACATTTCTTATAATCCAGATAGGCAGGTGATGAGAGGGTTAGGAAATAATAACCTTTTGACCAATTGTCTAGTTGTGAACCTTCATTCACTATTTCCGTTATATAGAAGAGTGATGTCTATGCATATTACTAGACGTTCTCAGTCTAAGCTCTCTCCTGTTCACTGTCAGTCAGAAGTGTTCTGGCCCTGGTTCCCAGTAATGAGTTTTCAGTTATGATTTTAGTTTGCATATGTAATCCTTATGTAGTAACCATATAATTGAAGTGTTACCAAGGCTATAAAATATTAAAACAATAGCAAAAAGAGACATTTTAATTCAATGAATCATTTAATTGGATATTTGTCTAGATATGTGATTTCTTAGGGAAGCTAGACTTTTTTTCAGATACTTGTGTTATTTCCCATTTTATTCTTTGGGCAGGGGAATCAATGAAGTTGGCAAACTAACTCATCACTAAATCTCTTGCTTCTGCTTCCTGAAGTAATATACAGTTCCCATCTTCCCTTTCAAAAATCCTTCTAACACTCACTTTAACCATTATTCTGCTCCCTGCTGCTTAGATGGCAAACCATATTTTCCTGTTAATCTTCATGTGTGCCTCCCACAAAGCTAAGGGCATGTGATGCCTGAGAAACCATTTCAGATTTACAGTGAGTCTTTCTGGGTCTTCCACTAGCTCCTACTCACTTCATTTTAAGTTTCAAGAACTGTGTTAGTACTGTAACAAAGACTTTGAAGGCTATTGTATGTAAGCAAGTTTTTTCAAAAAGAGGTTAATTTCAAGACTCAGCCTGAAACATCTTAAAAGACCCCATTTTCAAAGTGGACTTCTTGTGCATCCAGTGAAAATTCATGTATTTTCAGCTGAACACCTTAGAATGACCAGATGTTTTTTTAAAATTGCTTACATAAATTTGTCTACAAAAATGTAGACAACTCTACCATTTGTAAGATCTACAGATGATGAGCTCCCAGGTTCAGGAATTGGTTGTACACATAACATACAGTGACCAGAGAATGATTTTCAGCATAATAAACTATATGGAAAATGAAAAAGTGAAATTATGGATTTTATTTTTTAAGAAACAGATGAAGAGGCAGAACACTGTGTGCAAAGATGATGGAAGAAAAGGTTGGCATTGGACCTTTGTCAGTGCATTCAGTGTGTTTTTTACTGCTCTTGAGAGAAATGGGACTCTGAGTGTGTTTCTGTAAATAAATTAATTACTCTGAGAATAGCCCTGGTAATTTTTTCAATAATTTATGATTGAAATTGAACCAGCCCAAAAGTCTAACATTTTTGTAGGAAGGGGTAATTGCTAGAAATAAACAGTATGAAAAAGAACATTGAAGTTGCTAAGGCAAGCAGTAAAAGGCCAGAAAAATATAAGAAGTGATGTTGTGTTATGCAAATAATCATAATTCTCCTCTGTTAAGTGTATACATTATGATAAAAATCTATGATGATATCAGAGCTAATGACATTTATACTTTTCCATTGTATAGATTTTTATTCTTTGCACAGATGTGCAGAGATGCTAAAGACTATCAGCTGCACACTTGAAAAGACTTTTTTCTAAATGAGAAAAATAAATAGTTGCACCCAGTTTCATTCTTAGAAATGACTGACTGATTTTTGGCTTAAGCTTGCTAAAATGCCTTTTCTGAGGCACATTGCCAACATGGAACTTTTCACCAGAACAATAGAAACATTGACACAGTTTTAAAAAAAACCCCCAAAACCAAAAAAACCCAAAAAACCAAACCTGAAAATGGAATACAAATGCTGTCTAGTGAACCTCGTTAAGAGTCCAGACCTATGAAACATATATATATATATATAAATAGTTGCTGTAATGCAACTAACAGTAGAAGCCAAAGGCCAAAAGTAGTTGTAACTGGATTAAACCAACAAGAAACAACAAGCAGATTGTTTCACTGAAGATTTTAACTGATTCTACCTATTTGCTCTGATTAAGTACTTACTATGGACAAAGTACAACAGCATCCTAGTGGTGGCTGTATAGAGAATTGCTGGTCCCTTCCGTGGGTGTTCTCATGCAAAAAAACTGTGCTCTTTCCTATTAGTTCTGTGCAGTCTTCTAAACTTAAATTCAAATCAATCAGTAGTAGTTTTGGCTCAGATATCTTTGCTGGACATCCAAAAGATTAATGAAGCCACTTCTTTTATGTTGAAACATCCAAGCCATTGAAATACAGAGTTGAAATAGATAGCTGTTAGAAGATACTATATCAAATAACCTATAGGCTATAGGTTGACTAATTGTTGGTCACTTGGTTCCATACCACCCATAATATTAAATATGCTTAGAGACATAGCAGAAAAGAAGCTTAATCTGAATCTAGATGTAGAATTTAGTTCTACATATCATGTAACCTGTCATTGTACTTCTGTACGTGAAAGAAAGAAGAGCTTGGAATAGATAGTGTCAGCTGCTGCTTGCTGGATAACAAAGGAGGATATTTGGCATATGTTGACTCAGTTTCTCCTAACCAAAATCTTTCCTTTCCTGGAGCAGGGAAGATCTCCTAAGAGCATCTTGAAAGCCCTTCCCTCACTAGCAGTTACGTTGGCACCATGGATATTCATACTAAGTTTTTGAACAATTCTGTTAGGATATGATTTTGAGTCAGCTGCTGTCCTTAATTGGGATTTTTTTTTTTTTTTTCTGCACCCACTCATATTTTTCCTTCTGCTAAGAGAACAGTTTGATTTTGGATTTTGCGTGTGTGTGTTTGCTTTGCTTTTCAGTTACTGGTAATCCAAAGGTAAACTATCAAGGATAAACTATTCTGTGTGTTAAGATGGTAATTTTGTGGGGGTTTTGTTTTACCTTTTAGTTTGTTCTTTATTTCTCTGATAAAATCAGAATTTTGAACAGCAATCTCATATTCTGAAATGGATACTTGTTATACTGGATTTCAAACAAAAGCCACAGGAGACTTCAGCTATACATGAGTCATTGAAGAAGCTGATGGAATTGTGAAAGACAGTCAGTTTCCTTTGTCTGAAAACTTTGCAGGATTCTTCAGTTATTTTACGAACCATAACAACTTGAAGCTGGGTTGAAGATTTTAGAGGATGAAACTTAAAATAATCAGAACTTACGTTTATGAAAGTTACTTTGATATCAGGATATTACTCAAGCTTCAGCAAAAGAAGAGATTAGAAATGCCTAACCTTTTGGGCATGCCATATAGCTTGGACTGGACTTCTAGCTTTTGCTAATGCTTTGGTTTTCAGTCCCTGAGCATTTTGATGCCTGGGATTGGGCAGGCAGTGGCTACTGCTTCGGTGGAGATTGATTCGACTCACAGGAATACCCTCTCCTACTGTTTTATTTTCCCATTGGTTAGTTATTATTAAAATCAGCTAGGAAAAAATAGAAAACCAATAGGAAAACCCGGCTAGAAGTCAATTTTTCTTTGTCAGCTCAAATTCCTCTGGTTAGAGATTCGGAGAGCATTTGTATATCCCATACCGGCTGCTATTTTTTCCTTTGCTTGCTAATGAATCCCTGCAAAGAGGCAGTAGCAAATTAATGGATTTTCTGCATGTGTGCCAGTCTTTGCTATTGAATTTGAAAGAAACTATATATAAAGGGGTAGAGAGGAGATTGGTTGCTTACTTTTTTTGATTGCTGTTTTGGATTTTTTTTTTTTAATTTGATTTAAGTTTTAATTGCTCCCATTAGGTGGTTCAGTTTTAGATAGGCACATAGCATGTTTATACAATTTAAGAGAAGAGAGTAAATTGGAGGGGGGATGTGATATTCCACTGGTGACTTGCCTAGTGGCTGAGGGAGGGGCTGTGATGTTGTCTACCTGGACTTTAGTCAGTCCTTTGACACTGTCTCCCACAGCATTCTGCTAGAGGAGCAGGTGACTCATAGCTTAGACAGGTGTACTCTTCAGTGGGTTAAAAAATGACTGGATGGCCAGGCCCAGAGAGTTAAATCCTGCTGGTGACCAGTCACAAGCGGTGTTCCCTAGGGCTCAGTTTCGGGACCAGTCTTGTTTAATATCTTTGTCAATGACATAGATGAGGGGATCAAGGGCACCCTCAGTAAGCTTGCAGATGATGCTGAATTTAGTGGTAGTGTTGATCTGCTCAAGAGTAGGAAGGCTCTGCAGAGGGACCTGGACAGGTTGGATTAATGGGCCAAGGTTAATGGGATGAGGTTTACAAAGGCCAAGGGCTGGGTCCTGCATTTCAGTCACAACCACACCAGGCAACACTACAGGCTTGGTGAAGAGTGGCTGGAAAGTTGCCTGGCAGAAAAGGACCTGGGTGTACTGGTGGACATCTGGCTGAACATGAGCCAGCAGTGTGCCCAGGTGGCCAAGAAGGCCAGTGGCATCCTGGCCTGTATCAAAAACAGTGTGTCCAACAGGAGAGCAGGAGTAGAGAAGTGATGGTGCCCCTGTACTCAGTGCTGGTGAGATCACAGCTTGAGTACTGTGTTCAGTATATGTGCCACAGTATAAAAAGGACATTGAGGTGCTGGAGCAAGTTCAGAGACAGGCAAAGGAGCTGGTGAGTGGTCTGGAGAACATGTTTTATGAGGAGTGCCTGAGGGAACTGGATTTATTTAGTCTGGAGAGGAGGATGCTAAGGGGAGAACTTATTCCACTCTACAACTGCCTGATAGGAGGCTGTATTCAGGTGGGTGTTGGTCTCTTCTCCCAAGTAACTAGAGATAGGATGAGAGGTAACGGGTTTAAGTTGTGTCAGAGGCGGTTTTGATTAAACAATAGGAAAAATTTCTATACTGAAAGAGTGGTGAGGCACTGGAACAGCATGCCCAGGGAGGTGTTGGAGTCACCATCCCTTGAGGTGTTCAAAAAACATTTAGATGTGGCAGTCTTGTGGCCAAGGTGGCTAATGGTATCCTGGGGTGCATTAAAAAGAGTGTGGCTAGTAGGTCAAGGGAGGTCATCCTTCATCACTATTCTGTTCTGGTGAGGCCACATCTGGAATATTGTGTCCATTTCTGGGCTCCCCAGTTCAAGAAAAATAGGGAGCTACTGGAGAGAGCCCAAAACAGGTCGATGAAGGTGATTGGGGGACTGAAGCATCTCTTATGAGGAAAGGTTGAGAGAGATGGGACTGTTTAGCCTGGAGAAGACTGAGGAGACCTTATCAATGTCTGTAAGTATCAAAAGGGTGGGTGAAAGGAGGGTGGAGCCAAACTCTTTTCAGTGGTGCCCAGTGGCAGTACAAGTGGCAATAGGCACAGGCTGGAATACAGGAGGTTCCACCTAAATGTTAGGAAAAGTTTCTTTACTGTGGGGGTGATGAAGCACTGGGACAGGCTGCCCAGGGAGGTTGTGGAGTCATCTTCTCTGAAGATATTAAAAACCTGCCTGGATGTAATCCTGTGTAATGTGCTGTAGGGAAGCCTGCTTTGGTAGGCGGTGGTTGAACTAGATGATCTTTAGAGGACACTTCCATCTCAAACAATTCTGTCATTCTGTTATCCTCCATTGTGTGCTGTAGTCCTTTCCACTCTTCCCAATTCAGATGGGGCTTTTAATTTTATGATGAGCTTTGAATCAGTTATCTCCTAAAAGGGAATCTATCAGGAAGTTGTGTATCACTGTCAAATCCCATACTTATTAGTGGATTCTTTCTGCTGTCTAGAGGAAACTGCATTCCTACTGTTGCTTCTAAGCTCTTTCCTATCTGCAGGATTTCAATCTGCAGGTAAAATGTTGAAGACTCAGAGCAGTTATTGTTTTGTTCTCTTTCAAATGTTTGGTTTCAACTGTCTTCTCTTTTTCAGAAATATATTAAAGGAGATACTAAATTTGCCAGATGTTCTGATCTTAACTACTTTTGGAATCCTGAAAGAGGTTTTAATATTTAATATAACAATATCTATGGAGATGTTTTAATCAAACAAAGTCTTATTTCTTTATATTAGAAAACTTATTTCTTTGTTCTCCTTACAAAGAACAACAAAAAAACCCCCACAAAAGTGGTGTACTAATTGTACTGCAACTGAAAGAATTCATATAGGAACAAAATGAGTATGTTCTCATATCAGTGATGTCTTTCTGCCAGTGGCATAGCATTTTTCTATAGCCACACTGACATTTTTCTGTTTCTACTTACAAAACTTAAATGAGGTAAAAGATGGCGTTTATGGCTGCTGTTTGATGTCTGTGACACGTATCATAGCAACTGCTGTTCTGTTTGATTCTGCAGCTTACTCTTTCAGTGCAAAAACTGTGGGAGGCATTAGCTAGCTTAGAACAGAAACATGTAGCAGAGAAATAGGCAAAGGGAGAGGAATTGTAGATAGGTACAATGTCTTTTGATTGGGAAAGAAGTGGTAAATATTAAATAAAGAAGTGGGTGTAAAATAGTTTCTGGATTTTGGCAACCAAGCACTTCAAATGAGTGAGTCGGTCAATATTTCTCTGGAGTGAGCCATGCTCAGAAAACCTAAATACAATGACTGGGGTAAGGAGGATGGGGACTGTGATAGAATGCCCCTTACTGTCCTTTGCTGCCCTACTTTTGTTAATGCTCTGCAAGTAATGTGGTAATGAGGAAAGTCAGAAGCACCCAAAGAAAATAATCAGATTTTTAGCATGAATTTGTTACTTTGTGCAGAGGATCCCTGGTTTAATACCTGCTCTTGTACTCAATTCTTAGTGCTACAAAGCTGTCTTTCTAGATCTTTTGAATGCAGGTGCTTCGTAGGTTATTCTTGATACTCTGCAATAACATGTCTCACAGTTATGCAAAGTCCAGATTTACCTCATAAACATCCCCACAATAGGATTTCTTTATTAAAGCAAAAAAAAAAAAAAAAGCCTGTTCTCTTTGATAAGTCAGGGTACAATGGTAAGTAGTCAGGGCTTTTAGAGTGAAACAGAAGAGTAATTAATCAGTTGTTTTGTTTATTTTTATTTTTGGTAGAAAATGTAAAGCTCTCAGACTGTTCAAAAATTATATCCTTCTATATTCATTCCAGCACTGACTGCTCACAAGTAGAGATCATGAAGCTAATCCACAAAGGAGAGGATATTTGTGTGTACTACTTCGCTATTTAAAATTACTGGGTTTATATTAACCACTTGTTCTTGGTTTCTGTACAGTCAAGCTTCCCATTCTCTCATAAATAGTGACAAAATGACAATGATCAGTACTTTTAAGATTGTTTGTTTAAATACACCTCTTTTCAAAGGTATTTTTCTCAAAAGAAAACCCTTTCATTTTATTATTTTTTTTAAAAGATTTTAGGTAGATTAATAGAATAACTATCAAATCTGTTGGCTTGATAATTTTTATTTTTTTTTACTACTGAGGACAGGCTTTGACTGGGGGATAACTTTAACAAAGTTAGTTCAACTGATTGTAATAACTTCTGCAGGGTGTGGGGTTTTTTGTTGTTTTTGTTTGGTTGGTTGGTTTGGTTTGTTTCCTTTTATAAGTAACCAAAGCAATGAAATAAAATACAGAATAGAATAATAGAGTAGAAAGTAGATTTGTTTCAGACTCATGAATTAGCTTTGAAATCCTAAATATTATTAATTTTCCTTTATCTCCCCACTGTGCTTCTATTTTAGCCAACTCATTCACTAGCTTTCTGTTGAGAATTGGAACATGGACTTCATATCTGCCCCACACTTGATAAACTTTCTTCTAGGCTACTGAAGTATTCTACTTAAAGCTACCTTTTTGAAATAACAGGATAACTTAATCTGTGCAGTTCTGGAGGCTAAAAAACTTTTTTTGTCTTGTTCTTGAAGAAAGGTGCAGGGACTGACTTGTACTAATTATTGAATTTCCTGTAGGCATGTCTATATGGTTAAATTGCTGCCTAGCTGTACTGTTAAGCTAGCAAACCTAAGCTATGTTAAATTTTATTCTTTGGAAAATCCTAAAACCTGAGAAAAATCTGTCCTCCCTAATGTGCTTGAGGTCTCTTTCTTAGTCAGCATGGTCTGCCACGTGAAACACTGGACTGGGAGGCAGAAATGGATTCCTGGGTGCAATATGAAACACCTGAGCAGGAGTAGTTTCTTGAATAGCGTCTCTGCTGTAATTTGCAGCTAGTCCTTTTCTATAAAAATCACTGCTACAGATGCCTTCAATGAATTTTAAGTAAATGACTGCTGGATTAGGCAAGTGTTCACCTAGTCAGATACAATTGATGGATGACTGAACAAGCTGTTTCTTATTGCTACTGTGTTGTCAGTTGTCATCTCCAGCTGAGATGGTAATTTGCACACTAGAGCAGCAGGTAGAGATGCTTACAAGATAAGGCTCTGGATCAGGCCCAGGACAAAGGTTTTGGAAGCACATTCTGTGTGTTCTGATTACTGATATAGCTAGACCTACTTCAGTAACCTATTGTGTGCATGTACATACCTAATTTGATATGAGCTAATAACCAGGTCTCTTGAGTTGAGTTGTTTTTCTCTGTATCTCTAAATAGAGAAAAATCAATGTGAACATCATGATACAGGATGCTATGGCTACCTTGGTCAGCTGTTCCCTCATAAATATTTAATACAGAGTATAGGTTTCTGCTTAAGTCATGAAATTTCTTCTGTTTGGATACCTTGATAAGCCTAGTTAAAGTTCATAAAGCCAATATCCTAAATGTAAAGAAGAGAACAAATTAGGGAATTTTTTAGCCTCAAAACCTTGACATGGTCCAGTGAGAAACATATTTGATTACTTTCTTTAACCTTTGGGGTTTTTTTTAATGTTCTTGCATATCTCTCACCTATTGGTGGTTATATTAAAGGAATCATAATTGCCTCATCAAAAGAGAGAATAAAAAATATTAGTCCATAATGATTTAAAAAAAAAAAAAAAAACAAAAACAATTAAAACCCCCTCAAGATGCAGACAGAAGACCCCTCAGCAGAGTAGGGTTTACACAGTTTGTTACAAAGTGCAGCATGTATAATATGGATGATTCAAGGGGTTGATTTTTGTATTTGTCAACACAATGCAAGGATCCTTCAGTACCAAGTGAACAGGCTTGTGTTCTCTAGTGAGGATTTGCTGAATTTAAGTAAATTAGACAAACAGTGAGGCTTTTTCAGGTGTTGGACAGGAAAACTGCAGGATAGCCTAACCTCTGTTATGGCTGCCTCAGTGTTACAGAGAAGGACTAAGTTTCTAAGATGGAGAACTTACAAGGAGTCTTTTGAATGACATCTGTGCTCCAGTGGAGATCAATCTTCTCTTGTACTGAAGATAGAGGGATGGTTGCAAGTAGGAGGAAGCAGGTGGCAGTAAGGGGAAATTCAGTGTTATGTAGATACCTGGGATTTTTTGACATCCATTAGGACTGCTATGCAATTTGTGTGTTAAGCACAAAATGAATGGATATGAGAAAATGTCTATTCAGGAATGTTTGGGAACAGACAGTAGTTATAGTCTGTGTTGGTACCAGTAACATAGGCATCACAAATATGTAGGAAAGGTGTTTAAGAGTCTAGCTTCGCTGCTAAGCAGAGAACAGGATCCAGGGTCTCCATAGGTTCACCCTTGTTTTTATCCTAGGTGCCAGGCAGCAATCTGAAGTCTCAGTGTGTGGATAAGGCAAATGATATAAAGATAAGCA
The DNA here is from genome assembly GCA_024605025.1 of Megaceryle maxima. Classification (NCBI taxonomy): domain Eukaryota; kingdom Metazoa; phylum Chordata; class Aves; order Coraciiformes; family Cerylidae; genus Megaceryle; species Megaceryle maxima. The sequence continues at coordinate 11,023 of JANHGN010024818.1, forward strand.
CATGATACCAAGGTGAGACTTAGTTGTATTAGGAACTGAGGTACTCTGGACAAGAGGTACCTGTATAGGAGGGATGGGTTATATCTCAAGCATAATGGAGTTAGGCTGATGGTACTGAATTAGAAAGGTTACAGAGAAATATTGAAACTTAAAAACTGGGGGAAAGCTTAGAGGCACAGAAGATCACCTGCTTTAAACTGATGTGAAGAATGTCCAGTGCATTCCTGAAAAGCCTCAGAGAAACAGCAACACACAAAAAAATTAAGGAGGTAAATTAGTTCACCTGTAACGGCAGTTGATTTGTATGTGCAGTATTAAGTGGTGCAGTGAGTGTAATTCTTTGAACTTTTTTTATACCAGTCTAAATTCTGAAATGTAAGATAGGAGAATTAGAACATACAATGTTAAGGGACACCTGCAAGGAGGCATTCTGTGAGGAGGTAATTCAGTGGAACATGATATTACCAGGCTACCAACTTTACAGGCATCAAAGTAGTTTACACTGACAGGAGGGTGAAAGTCTCTGTGTGTGTAAAATAATGTGAAGTGTAACAGGATAAGTTTTAGAGGAAAAGAGTAGTATTGTGGAATTCCTAGATTCTAATAATAATATTGCATTGATTGTGCTGTTCATACCATAACTAGAAAAGATAATGAGCACAGATGAGTCAAACTTCAATTTTAAGACACGAAGCAATAGTGGTAAATTTAAGTGGCTACTTCTGAGACAAACTACTCAGAATAACAAGAAAATATGCTTTTCCGGTTTAGACTGAGTACTGCTCAACACCCAGTTCTAAGCTGCTATGCGATAGTAACAATAATACAATTAGGTTTAATGTTGGAGGAGGCACCAGGTGCATGCATATTCAATTTTAAGAATTGGAACTGTATGAAAATGAGAAAAATGGGCAAAACCAAATAACACCTTCTAAAAGAAGAAAAGAAAAAAGTGCAAGAAAATGCAAACAGCCTGAAGCCTGTTTAAAATCCCTTTCACTAAAAGGCCAAGTAAGTCACAGTTCAAACAGAAAACAAAAAACTGAAAGGTCAACATTTAAAAAAAATACAATTGTGATGATCATGAGATGTAGGCTGATAAAGTAGAAATCTT
>JANHGN010024819.1:0-44755 GCA_024605025.1 Megaceryle maxima
TTTTTTGGTGTGTTGTCTTTTGGGGGGGGGGGGGGGCAGGGAGGGGGTGTTTGTTTTGTTTTCCCCTGAATTATTTATTGGCTAGAAATGATGAGGCTGATGGTGAGGGAGCTTTGCTGCTTTTTCCTGGTAGCTGTGGATGAAGTGCTGTAGTGGGTCCACACCCCCCCAGCCTGCACTGATTTACAGCAGGAGTGGAGGTGATGCAAGAGCACTGTCTGTTAACTTGGGGACACCGTGGTGTTTGGTGCCTCCCAAACTTCGGTTCTGCTCTCCATTCCAAACAAGCAGTGACTGACTGGAGACGTAGAGAAGCTGCTAACTCTGAAGCACGGTTGGGTTTCAGCATCGTGTGCTGAATTCCTGTCCTCTCTAGATGAACTGTGATTCATGTAGTGCTCTCCCACATTATGCTGAAGGGTGTTTTCATAACTGAGCAGTGCCGTGTTTCCTGGCTGGCTCTGTGTTCTCTTGTGCTCCTGCATCTGAGCAGATTCTCTGGCTGTAATCAACTGATTATCAAGTAGGATTAATTAAATATTTAATGTGGTGAATCATCTGTATGCTTTTTAGTCATAAATAAAGCAATTCCTTTTATTTGAGAGAGGGGGGAAAAAAAGTATGGTAGGCGCATCACTTGCTCCCTGCACCAAGATTTTATCTGGATTTGCCCTTCATCGAATTGTTGAGCTGTGCAGTGTCCATATTTTTGTAGTAAATGACTGGTTTTCTTCATCTTGCATGTTACATACAGAAACTGGTCTAAATCGGCAACAATAAATTATGGCAATGGGAGTTCTTGAGACCTGCAGTGGCTGTTCCTTTTCTTTCCCTTTCTAGCTTTTGTTTACTTAACCGAGTCTGAAATGTCTCTCTGGGTGTCAAAAGTGATTTTCAAGTGCAGTAAACATGTTCCAAAAACTTGATTTTTTTTAACTAAATGCCCATTAATTAACTTCAATGCATGAATTTTTATTATTTGGACAGACCCCCCTCACCTACATCCTTGAAACAGCCTCAAGAGAATAAGTGTGACATGTGAGAATGAATGAAAGATGCTCTAAGAAATTAACACTGCTAGGATGTTTTTTCTCTTACATACCTCTCTGAACATTTTCACCTATTTTTCCAGTCCTTTTGTGGCCACACTAGAAGAAAATCTTGTCCAGTAACGTGCCTCAGCTCTGTCCTGCTTCCCCTACTCTGTGAGGGGTTGTTCTTAAAATACCTGCAAAAGCAAAACAACAGTAAATTTCCTGTGGTTTTGGGGGCTTGTTGCATGTGTATTAAGTACATAAACTAGGGGAAGAGGAGAAAAAATAATAATCTTGACTGCAATAAAATGCTGCTACTTTCTTACTTCTTACATGACAACTTACTACAGCTGGGACCCAGGAACAGTCACCCCAGTCCAGGAGTTGAACATGCCCCTGCATAGTAATTGCACCCATTTGGGTTTGGTGTTCTGTGATTTTTTTTGTTTGTTTGTTTGGGAGATTAGGGGACCTCAAGAGGCTTCTCTAATTCAGATATAAAGACTTATTAAAAAAAATAATAAATTCTTCAAGTGCCTGAAGTGCTGGGAAGGGAGGAGAAAGTTTGGGAAAAGATGATACAACCAAAAAAACCCAAACAAACAAAAAAAAAAAACAACAACCACCAACTTGCTGGCATTCAGATCTCTGCCCTTAAAAATGTCATGGCTGAACTGCATGGTAAAGGTTAAAAGCTTCTCTGTCAGGGGAGCTACTAGAGGAAGGTCTGAGGACTTAAGCAGTGCTTGTGGAAGAGGCAAATCAGATAAGAAGCTTAAAAGGTGACTGGGATAAGAGATGCTGTTGAGTCTCTTTTAGAGAAGATTTCAGCCTGCAGAGCACAAACATGCCTGTTGCAGTAAATAATGATTCAGGCAGGCTTTTTTTCCTGATGCCCTGGGCTGAAACCAAGACCTGCATTTTACTGGGGACCACAGTCCCAGTGGTGGGCAATCCAGCACTTCCCTAGGGAAGTTAGGCCAATGGCTGATTGTTCCCATTGTGAAAAAAATTTCCTTTCATGTCTGATTAGAATGTCCCCAGGAGTGTCTTGTATTTGTTACCCTTTGGCTTTTCTGTGTGACTCCATCTTTGTAGCCACACTCTGAAGACTGTAAGGTGGTGATGGACCAGGCTGCCCAGAGAAGCTGTAGTGTCTCTGTCTCAGGCGACATTCCAAACCTGCCTGGACAATGTGAGCCTGGGCCCCCTGCTCTGGGTGCACCCCAGATGATCTCCAGAGGTTCCTTCCAACCTCCACCATTCTAGGATTACATGATTTTGTGATCATTGTCTTCAAATTTTTATGACTGTGTCTTGTGCTGCTGACATGGACCACATCCTTCCTTTTCCACATAGGGTAACCTCTGTCTGTCAAGTTCCAGGACTGTCTGCAGAGATGGTACTAAACTGTATGACTGGTCATGGGGAAAAATCTTGAACAGAGAATTACTAGATGCAAAATAAGGGTTTGGATGGTGGAAGAGGCCATCAGTTAATGTCCTCTGGAAGAGGCAGGCAAAGATTTCACCAGGCTCTTCATGAAGAGAAGGAGGAGGTTGGATATTAGGAAAAATGTCCTCCCTATAATGGTTGTTCAGGCCTGGCCCAGGCTGCCTAGGGCAATGGTAGAGTTCCCATGATCCCTGGAGGGGTTTCCAAGCCGTGGAGCTGTGGTGCTGAGGGCCATGGGTTAGTGATGCCCTGGCAGTGCTGGGGGAGTGGTCGGACTTGATGATCTTAAAGGTCTCTTCCAACCAAAATGATTCTGATTCTGAGGGACAAGAATGGCTGTAGGTGAGGATCCCAAGTTAACACCAAAGGCTGAGCATGATCTCAGGCAGTGGATGAAAATCTCTGCTGATAAGAGTCCTCTGGATTTAAAACTAGATTTTAATTTGTTTGCTTGTTTGTTTGTTTGTTTGTAAGGATCTGCAACTTCTTTCATAGAATCATAGAATTTCAGAACCATAGTCTCAATTTGGGTTGGAAGGGACCTCTTTGGAGCCTAACTGCAAATATGAGAGATGCCCAAACATCTACTTTATTTAGCCTGCCAAGAAAATCTTTGAAGGCATAAATGTAAGTGATGCCATTATTAGTTGAGCTTCCCCTAAAAAAATCAAGATATTGGAGTCTTTTGTTCGTTTGGCTCAGGGGGTACTTGATCTCTCACCTCTGAGCCCTCAGTCCTCTGGGTAACGGTCACACGAGAACCGTGGAGAACAACGCGGGAAATGCAGCCTGAGGGACTCCCGCTTCGGCCCTGTCGCCTCCGCCACCGCTCCCCGGTACCGCCCCCGCTCGGGGGCGGTACCGGGGGGCGGTGGCGGAGGCGACGGGGCGGTGGAGTCCGAGGAGCGGCGGCAGGGCCGTCTGAGGGAATGCAGGCGGCCGCCGCCAAGATGGCCGCCGCCGGTGCTGCTGCTGCTGCTGCTGGGCGCGCGGCGCGTCATCGTGAGTCTGTGGGCGCCGTCCGCAAATGGCGGGAACGGGCCGGGGGGCGCTGAGGGCTGGAGGCGGGGGGGGAAATGAGGGCTACCGGCCTTATCGCCGAGGCTGTGAGGGCGGGAGGGCAGCGGGACCGCTGGGACCGGGTTACACAACGCGGGCGAGGTGCCTTTGCGTAACGCTTGCCGGTGGAGCCGGGGCCTCCGCGACCCGGGTTGGGACCGGGGGGCGGCGTGGCCGGGTGCTACGGGACTGCCCCCGGGAGCCCCGTCTCCGCGCTGCGGTCACGGTGCTGCGGGGACCGTGCTGCGCGTCCGGCTTCGTTACCGGAGCGCGTGGGTGGTGCCAGACAGGCTAATGATGATTTTACCTCTAATTAGCTGAGGGCTGTGAGGTTTGGGGTTTTTAATCGGCAAGAAATTCGTCGTCTGGGTTTTTTCAGTGGAGAGAGGTTGCTGTCGGGCTTGGGTTCTCATTGTTTGATTTGGAGTTTCATTTCAAATACGGCACTTTCCTTTTCAGAAAGTGTGTAAAAATAATCCAATTCACAGGAGATGATTTCACACTAAGACCAGGGGCACTGAGGAGCTGTGAGTAATAAATGCAGGTGTAAGCCAGCATCACAGCTGTCCTAGCCCTACAAATGCACATTACATATACTGCCTACGTGTTACGTATACTGCCTACGTATTGTATATATCACCTACAACTGCGTATGTATTGCAGTTTTTACAATATTGGGTCAGTTCTGTGTGCCCTTCAGCTGGAGCCCTTTGCCTCGCCTGCTGTAAATACAACGCGTTACCCACTTCCTGATGTTTAACGACAGAACATCCTCACATGCCGACCAAGGGGCACTGGTTGCTGACCCAGAGACCGGTGCAAAGGCAGGCACCCACCAGGGACCGCTTCTTTTATTGGGCCTTGGCTCCAGAGGCAAACCTGATAATGCTGTTTCTAAAAGTGACAAAAGAGCACTCTTACCGATGCTGTCCAAGCTGGGATTGTCGCTGTCACGCGTCCTGTGCTGCGTGGTGCAGAGAGGAATGTGCCCAAACCTCACCTTAAGTAAAGGAAATGCTTGCTAGTGGTTATTTACAGCGCAGAATGATCCATACAGCCATTGAAACTTCTCTTTGTGTTGCTCTGTATAATTTACATACAGTGTCAGTGCTTATTAAAGTAATAACCTGAGAACTCGAGTAACAGAAGTACTTGAAAAGAGTCTTTCAGGCATCAGTGATGCTTGAAGTTCTTTTCGTTTTCAGCCTTTTGTATCACCACAGACACAGGCATCCACAGCAACACACTCTTAATCCCGAGTAAGAAGCTGGATTTGTGAGATGCTTTTCACCATCATTGATTTCAGCAGGTTTTGAGGGCATTCAGCATCTGTTCAGGATGTTATTAGGGAACTGTGAACCGTAAGATGCTCTTCTCAGCAGGTGGATCAGCTGCTGAGGAGGTCTGTGCTGTTGGGGCTCAATTGCTGCTGAGCTCCCGCAGCCTGACGAGGGAAGTGTCGCACCAAACAATTGCTGGAGAGCCAGGGATGCAGAATATAATAATTTTTTTCTTCTTGGGCAATTCACACTATTGTTGCACTGAAAAATATCATGTAATGACTATGAACTCCTGAGGAAAACAAAGTGTGCTTTTGAAAAGCAGACTGTAAGCAGCATGTGGGTGGTAAAGTATCTTGGGTTTTGGCTGATGCTGAAATCCAGGAATAATAGAAGACACCTAGCTGTGCACTGAGAAAAAAAAACTGGCCACATCCCTGGGTCAATGGACTCTGAAATGACTGCTCAGTGTACCTGGCACAAGATCAGACTAAGGAGCCATGTGCCAGTGCCTTGCAGGTGCTCACCATGTTGCTGAGGTTTGCTGGGGACCATGAATTAATGAAAGTCTAACCTACCTTGTAGTGGTGGTGCAGAAACGCTTTGTTGTCTGGAGTTAGCCTGAGTATGTCTGTGCCATGAGGAGTTACATAGCTTGATGTACCCAGTGTGTTGGCCCTGTGTAGCTTCTCTTGTGCTGTCACCAGTTATTTTGGAGTTATGATTGGAGCTTAAAGATTAGTGACGCTTTTGTTTGGTTTGAGGTTACTGCCTGGTATCTGAAAATCTGTTAGTATATACAGAGTGTTTAAAGTAAGGCAGAAGCTTGCAATTTTCTGACTTTGATTCCAGGAGCTGGAGCTTAAGGGAGAACATGCCGAGCAGCGCAGTACTGCCAAGCGTGTCTGTGGAGCTACCGCGGGATTATCGCCTATCTGGTGAGGAGGCCGCTCAGCCCAGTGCGGGGTTATTGATGTGCCGTTATCTCTCTTCCAGTTGTAAAAAGCAGCAGTCAGCTGGGGGTCCCAGTGCGATGGAGAGGACAGGCAACGGCAGCTGCGGTGACAGAGAGCACGATGCCGCAGATTCAGCCAGAAACGCGGTACGTTCCCAGTGAGGTGTGGGTGGGTGTCACCCGCTCTCGCCATCTGTCTCCCTCTGATACACCCACCACGCTGCTTTACTTGCATGGCAGAGCTGGTAACCTAGTCAAACTTGGCACCCGTGGGGCTTTATCTAGTTTTTTGTGCATGTGAAGTTGCTTTTATCTGCCTGTCTGCACTCACCGAGCCTCTCGTTTTCACAGCTGTGTGGGGCAGGGCTGGCTGGCCTTGTTCCCTGCAGAATGCAGGGGTGGTGGCCTGCGGGGGGACCTGAGGTGGAGCAGGAGCAGTAGCAGAACTAACAGTGGGATAGTAGCTTTCTTATTTGGAGTTCTGCTTCCTGGGCTTTCTTCAGCAACCTCCTAATAGACAATCCAGGAGGAAGGGAATGGAAACAGGGGTCCCAACCCTCCAGGGCAGGCATAGGCTTCTCTCAGTGCCCCTTTGTAAGACTTTGGCTTTCACAAGAGGAGGGCAGAGCTGCCTGTGCAGCCTCTGTTCCGTCTGCTCAGGAGGTGAGAGATCCCGGTCGCTGGGCTCCCTCAGACAGAGATGTTTTGGTGGGGAAACCCATGTCCTTGGTGGGAGCTGTGATCAGCAGCTGTTTTACCAAGGCTGATACTGCTGACGGCTCTGCTCTGCTTTGCTGGCAGGGACCTTATCCTTAGAACAGAATGCTGGGCCTGCATCCAGAGAGAAACCCACTGCAGAAAAACAAAGCAAACCACCACCCCAAAGAAAAACAACCCTATGCTTATTTTATGTGTAGAATGGTTCTTTGCTGCTTTCACTGCTTCAGCAGATGAGACATGTCTCCAAAATAAGGAAGAAAAAGTCCCGTGTGGGTTGCTTGTCTGTTTTCTGTGGAAGCTGCTGCTTGCTTTGACTGGAAACTACAGCTGAGGTAGTTCCTCAGACCCTGTTTTATAACCTCCCTTACAGCCTTCAGCTGCAAGATAATTTTCTCAGTATGCTTCCAGTTAAACTGTGTGTAGCGAAATGATTACTTCTTGGAAAAAAAGTAAAGTTCATGTAAATGCTTGTTCTCTGGCTATTTGTGTTTGTAGTTCATATTTTTGCTTAAGCAGGTTGAGCTCCTTAATAGGATGCTGCTTTTGTAAAAGATAAGCTTGTTGTTTCGTAATAGTAATAACAAAACCAAAGCAGCGGGTCATTGGGATTTGAAGTATCTCTTGCTTCCGCAGGAAACCCAAAACAGGAATCTTGATGTTAAACATGGGAGGTCCAGAACGGCTGGATGATGTACATGATTTCTTACTTCGTCTCTTCCTCGACAGAGATCTAATGACACTTCCAGCACAAAAGTGAGTAACACAGTGAACCCCGTGTTGCAGTCCGCGTTGGGTGTTGCTGTCTTAGCTGTTGACTCAGGCATTTAATTTCTGTTTATATTGGCATTTCTTAAGACTGTTTCATCTTGTGACTGGTCAGCGCAAGAAGCGGTATTAGAATTCTCTGGAAATAGGTGTGCCAAGATTGTTCTTTGCAATTGTGGTTTCCTGTCACTCAGTAAGTTTGGGAAGAGTGACAGGATACAACACTAAACGAGCCAGGCAATGCTGGTTTGCTAGAATTTGGGGAGATAGCCACAGAAAACTCGCTGCAGTGGAGAGATCTGGGGAGTGGAATGGTGCTCTGGCTGATGGTATTAATACGTGTACCTTTTGAATGCTGTAGTAAATTAGCACCGTTCATTGCCAAACGCCGCACACCGAAAATCCAGGAGCAGTACAGCAGGATTGGAGGCGGGTCGCCAATCAAGAAGTGGACGGCGGTGCAGGGAGAAGGCATGGTGAAACTGCTGGACAGCATGTCTCCTCGCACTGGTACTTCTCTACTCCCCTATGCTTGTAGATTTTTTTTGTAGCCCCTTTAATTATGGGAAGAATTTTAGATGGCTCTGATAGTATCTTATTTTCAGATGGCTGAAGCTGGGTGACGGGAGTCTCTGTGGGTGTGTGCGACTGCAGGGTGTTGTACCTTGCCCTGTAAGCCCCGCCTGATCATGAGGAACTTAATGCTGAAAACACGTGTTTGAGCCTTAGGTGATAACAAAGAGGAATATACTTCACGTGAAGAAATAAGGCAGGTGTGGGAGAAGGGTGTTCAGAGCAGCATTCTCCCTGGCATGAGTGCAGTGGAGATTTGTGACCGTTGGCAGTATAATCTTATGTAATTCTCTACTCTTTTGTGAAGAGGTACAGTGGGAGAGTGAGGATCCTCTGAGGCTGCATATGTGCATGCACACACTGAGTAAAACCCTCCTGTCTGTGCAGGGCTTGCTGCTCGTTCGTGTTCTGCCCATGGTGCTGTTGAGTTTCGCAGGGGGTGTGATGTCATGCTGTAAGAGGCACGGCTGGCTTCTCACGGCTGCCATGTGCTCGCAGCAGTTAGAGGATGGTGCAGCTTTCCCTGCTCCTCCTGCTGCTGCCTGCAAGTGCCTTTCCCTGTTCGGGGCCAGCTCGGCTGGGATACTGTGCAGGGGCTGGCTGATGTAGAACAGCTCTGGGGCTGGAACGTAATGCTACAAAGCCTTTTGTATTTGCCTTTGTTATGCCAGCCTGAGCCTGAAGAATAGGTCACTGTATGGGAGGGTGTCAGGAGCCTGACTGTTCTCCGAAGCCACAGGTGTCTTTGTTCCTCAGATATGTTCCTCTGCACTCATTGCTTGGATGTACCCAGAGCTTTTGAAACTTTGAGTCTGTAGCTGTTAGTAATGGATAAAAGAACACACACCAATTAGGCGTGCTGTCAGGGCTGAAGAGGAGGTCAGTTGGAAGAAAAGACAAGGTTTCGCAGATGGACGCTGCACGGCTTGGTTGAGTGATAGCAGCGAGCCCCACCCAGGGACGTGAGCAGGAGATAAGGCCTAGCTGTTTGGCTCAGGTGGAAGTAGGTGCTGTCTTTGCCAGTTCTTCCTTGACGATAAGAAGGCTTGAAAGGTGAATACAACCTCCCTCCTTTCTTTCCGGATCACAGAACCTCTCTGAACCTTGCTCCCTCAGAGCAGGGAGCTCTGACTTATCGGGATTACCCTGTGCCAAGCTACCTGGTGGCGGCAGTGTGGTGGGAGACAAGTGCAGATGCTTCAGTGAATGCCCGTTTCCCAAAGGCTTCAGCTAATGCATTTTACTGGGCAGTGGCCGCGGGCTGGGTGTACGAACACGGACACCTGTGCTCACTCGCCTATGTGTGCTTGCTGTGGTTCCCTCTGCAGTCAGTCTCTCTCCTAAAACCTCCAAACAAATTGATATGTGAGTCAGTTTTTGCCCAGGTTAAGTGCATTTGAGGTGGAATTTTGCACCAGTTTAGCTAAACTGCTTTCAAATTGGTTGTTAACTGAATTTTACTTCAGCTTTTGATGTTGCTCGGTCAGCAGCTATGATGAACTAGAAGTCTGTGTCTCTGCTGCTGCTTGCTGAAGGTGGTGGGTCATTTGCTCACAGTACCTTTTATGCTGCAGTTTCTTGCTATGTGGCATTAATAAGGGTGAGCGTCAGGACTAGAAATCACACTACCACATTCACATAGCAGCTCCAGGGTGATGGCCATCTCCCGTGTCTTGCCTCACCCGGGACAGACAGAAGAAGACAGTGAATCACCACTGCTCTGGCAAAAGCCAGGAGAAAGGGTATGTGATGGTTGGTCCGTCTGAATGACCACTCACCCATTTGAGAGGTCTCAGCCTCACTCATGTCCTCTGGGAACAATAGAATTTTAAAATGAAGCTCTATTGTTACAGGCAGAGGTGTCAAAATGGACAAGAGTTCTTTCTTCTGCACGAGTGGGGCTGTGTAGGCTCAGTAGTCTGTAAGAACAAATCGCACAGACATGATAGGAAAATCCATTTCTGTTGTTAGTTTTTTTCTAGTGCTGGCATCCAATAGGCTAATGTCTTGCAATGGTAATTTAAGAAGGCACATCTCGCTTTTTTTGCTTTTAATTATAATGGTTCTTAGTATTTCTTACAAGCTGTATTTTAGCTGAGATTCCTTTGTCAGCAGAATGAAAGCTCACAGGATTGGGGGGGACACACGACACACATTGTTTCTACAGGTTGCCAGCACTTTGTGAAGGGAGATGTTGCTCTGTTTCCAGTAGTTGTGACTCTGACAACAAAATGAATATGTACGCAGATGTTAAAATCTCTTCCCTGCTGCCTGTGATCCAGGACAAAAACTACTGTGAGAGCATTGCAAGAAGTTTCCAGGTTGGCCGTGTTTTTTACCAGGTTGGCCTTTCCCAAGTTAAACTCTGACTGTCTTTGCTCTGGTTAGGCAGACTTTTGTTTTTAATGCCATTTAAAAATGTTAATGAGGTTACTGGCTCCAGGGCCTGCTGAAGTTGGGTCATTATTTGCTGCTGCTCCCAGCTGGGAGCTCTCTTGCCTCCTGCAGAGAACTGGGGCTGACTAAACCTGTTTTCTGAATCCTGCCTAAATGTATGGAGCAGGACTGAGCATGGGACATCTGCTTCCTTCAGAAACCTGTTAAATGTTATTTCAGAGCTAGTGACCTGGAAACCCTGAAAAAGAAACTTTGCTTTTGTTCCCTTAAAAACCTCTGTCCTCTACTTAAAACCAAAACAGCAAACCTCTTCTACCTCCCTCCCCCTCACCAAACCATACTCTCCAAATCTCAAAGCTGACGCCCGAAAGATTAGAGATGGAAAGTGGAAAAGCCGAAGTCGGGATCCCTGGAAAGAATAATATTGCCTCCAAAATGAAGTCTTTAAAGACAGGAAGATTTTTATGGAAGACATCCAGAAACCAGAACGAGAGAACACGTGTCTCTTACTTGGCCCCGCTGGTCTCTTGCCCCAAACAGCAGCTGGTCTTTGGGGGTTTCTGTGCAAAAGGAGCAGACTTCCTGGGGTGGGGAAGGCATCTTCTCTCACGAGGCGGACCAGAGCAGTTGCCTCACATGACTGTTCCACCCATCTTGATCTTAGCTTTGGTTTTTAATGTGGTTAACTGAGGGCAAGAAGGTGGAAAGCAGTGAAATAGAATTACATCTGCATAAAAAGCTGAAGGGAAATGCCAGGGAGCTGGGGTTTGCAGAGGCTGGAATAGTAGTGGGAGGGCACCTGGAGTGAACAGTCAGTACCTGGGAATTCTGCCGGAAGGCTCTGCAGCACTGGGTCTGAGGCCCTGGGCCAGCAAAGGTGCCAGACTCCTTCATGTGCTGAGGGCATCTCTTTTGGTGGCTTCTCTGTTGGTACATGGGGCACGAGTGAGAGAAAATGCCCTGGTTTTCTTGAAATGCTGTGTAGGTGGCCAGTGTCCGTAAGGCGCAGGGCCTTCTCCCGTTTGAGGCTGATCCCCGTAGAACAGAGTATCTCAGTGCTGGCACACAGTGTCAGCCCCATTATGTTTGCAAGTTTAGGTAAATAAAAATTCCTGGAACTGGCAAACAGCATAAGCTATGTGTTTCCTTTTGTATGGCAAAATGAAGAATGCCTTGTCTCCCCAAGGTTTTGGCATTTTTGTTACACTGTTGTATTTAAAACATCCGATTTCTGATCTGGGCGAGCAAGTTTAGCTGCGCTGCTCAAAGCCTGTAGCACATCTGTAACTGTGGTCCGTGCCAGGGCGTAGTAGTGTTCGTGTAGCACCTCTTAGTGACACTTTTTTACCACTACATCCTTTAAATCAGAACTTGCCCAGTAAAATGTCAGCGCTCTGTGCAGTCTGGAAACCATGCCTCTGCTAAACTGGATAAAACTAGAAGAGTGGTGCTTCCTGCAGGAGCAAATGATAGTATAAATCGCTTTTAAATTCTAATGACAGCAAAGTGAGTTACCAGAAAAGTACTTGGCCAAAGAAAGATGTGTTTATATGATGGTGGTTTAGAAAAGTAACCAGAAAATTATCAACAAGTTTATTTTGCCAGTTTCCGTTTCTCTGGTTCTGTACTTGGTACTTCATGAACAACATGTTATTGAGTGTTACTGGGGTTTTTTTCTGCCATTTTTTCCCTGTGCTTTGGTTGGCAGCACCTCACAAGTATTACATTGGCTTCCGGTACGTCCATCCTCTGACAGAAGAAGCGGTTGAGGAGATGGAGAAGGATGGTGTCGAAAGGGCTGTCGCGTTCACGCAGTACCCACAGTACAGCTGCTCTACCACAGGTGAGCTCCGTGTGGGAGCTGAGAACGGGCAGAGGCAAGCATCAAGCTGTCCTGTCCTCTGAAAGTGCCCCTTCCTGTGGCTTCACTGCCAGCTTCAGGGCCCCTCTGCTTACTGTCATTCCCGATTTTAGCTCAGGATAGCTTTGTGCTCCCAGTGTTACTGTGCACTAACATAAACTGCAGGCTCAGGGACACGACCGAGGAAGCTTTCTTCATGGAAACCAGAACAGTAATTGTTCTTCAGATAAAGCATAGTATAGAAAATTCTTCTTGGCTGTCAAGTTGTGTGAACTTTGATATAATTTGTGTATTGCACAAACTTTGATATAATTGTTCCCATTTGAGGCTCTCGGTTCTGATTTATGGTTGCACGTAAAAAGTGTAGCATTTTAAAATATTATAAAACCTTGCTATGAAACTGTTTTAATCTGACAGGTTGCTAATGCCTTGGCTGAACTTATGTTCTTAATTCTCCATTTCAGGAAGCAGCTTAAATGCCATTTATCGCTACTATAATAAAAAAGGGGAGAAGCCAAAGATGAAGTGGAGTATAATTGACCGATGGCCCACACACCCCCTTCTTATCCAGGTATGGCTTGGTGTGAGAGCCTTTGAAGTTAGCAGTCAGCATGAGAGGTGTGAGCTGAGTAGGTCTGATGTATTATCAAACTGGTGTTCTCTGGTGTTTCCTTTGATTGGTTGATGCAAGAGAAACTCGGTATCTTTGCGTTGCCAGCAGGTTTTACAATGACAAAGAACTAAGGAAATGCAGATGTTTATTGAGTTGCCTTTTTAGAAACATTTGCCACCAGTAAAAAGCACAGTGTGATGTTAAGCAACAGAGACGTTCTGAGGAAACACTTCCCTTAGATCAAGACTTGGCTTGAGACAAAGTTTACAAGATTTTTAGCTCTAGAATGTACTAAAAGATGAAGCAATTTGCTGATTTAGGCTATGTTTATATATTCATAAGAAAAAACACTTGAGAAGAATAACAGGTATGCTTCCATTTGTGGGTACCTTTTAGTTATGGTAATGAAATGTGTCTTGTCTCCTATGAATGAAATTACAGGCGAAGGTTGGTTATTCCATGCCAGATGTTTTGGTGTGATAATGTATGACCATCGTGCACATCTTGTTTGAAAAGCACAGTCATGTTGTCATAACAGTGCTGTCTAGCAGAAAGCTCTAGAGGTCATTAGTCTGGGTTCCTGCTCAGAGCAGGTCTGTGGTCGAGGCATGTACAGATTGTGTTGGTTTGTCAGGTTCTCGTCCGGCAGCAAAGAGGTGATTCTAGGCACAGTGCTGGCTGTGGCCAGAGCAATTGAGGGAAACCCTCTTGCTCCTTCCCTTTCAGAGAAAATGGTATTTTTGTCTTTGTTGGGTTTTACAATTTCTGTGGTGTGCTGAACAGAAGAAAAAATGGCTGAAGGAGGGCAAGGTGGAACCGCGCAACAGTCCCCTGACAAGCTGCCAAAAAAGCATGGTGCTGTCCCAGGACGTGACACCGTTTCTGTGCGCTCCCCCTGCCTTTGGTGTGTGTTCTCCTTGCCTCACGGTGTTTCTGATTCAGCTCTTTGCTTTCTCTTCCTGAACAGTGCTTCACCGATCACATCCAGAAGGAACTGAACCTCTTTCCACCTGACAAAAGGAAAGATGTCGTCATCCTCTTCTCGGCTCACTCGCTGCCCATGTCTGTGAGTTACATCAGCTCATTTCTGTCACTGTTGGACGACAGTCCCACTGGGCTGAAGGGCAGGGTGTGTGGCTCGCACAGCCGCTGGGTAGGGCCACTGCTGTTGAAGTGCCTGGCAAATAGAAAATTGAAATATGAAGGTGTGTTAGTTGCAGGAGGCAGCTTGACATGGAGCTGAAGGCGAGGCACGTGAGCTGTGGTTACTCTCCTACACACTGTCTCAGGTCTGCACTGTTGGCCACCATTGAAGATGGGGCACTGGGTTAGGTCAGGCTCAGTACAGCTGCTCTCATGGCCTCAGGAGCTTGCCAGCTCAAATCTGAAACGTAATGGAGGGGAAAATGTGGTATTTTCTCACCTCCAGAAAGCAGTAATAATGCTTTCCCTGAAGGAATGGAAGTAAAATCTTGGCACGGTTGCAATAAATGACTTGATCCTCTGTCAGCTACTGCATCTCTCATGGTTCTCAGGTAATTTTTCAAAAATGCAGTGCTGTTACCGACATGTAACCTCATCTGCATACGATGATAGAAGAATTTACCTTTTATCACTGGAAAGAGGAGGAGGAGGAGGAGAAGTGCTGGTAAAGCAGCTTCATCACAAGTTTTCCTGGGCAAGAATGCAGTTCTTCCCTGTATCAGATGAGCCAGGCACAGCCGCATGACGTGCCGTGTGCTCACCTTCCTCAGTCTTTAGGTGGTCTTTGCCCAAATGTGTTCACTGGAGGAAAAAAGTGTGGTGTTTTTGTGTTGAAGGTGGTGAACCGTGGTGATCCGTATCCTCAAGAAGTGGGAGCTACTGTCCAGAGGGTTATGGAGAAGCTGAACTACTCCAACCCGTACAGGCTTGTGTGGCAGTCCAAGGTATGTGCTCAGGGAGGCTGTAAAGCCACCTGCCACTGTAAAGCTCTCCAGGTGATGGAGTTGAGGATCTCCTAGCTTAAGAAGATCATAACCTCAGGGCCTTTTTCCCATTTTCAGTATGTATTTCTGCTAGAACAGAATCCCCATCTTTTACTCAAGTTCAGTCTTTCCAGATACTCTAGCCACAGTTTCTCACCTTTTCTGTATATTGGATTTTTGATGTGTCTATTAGAAAGCCTGTGATCTCATAACATCTAGATTGGTATTTTTATTTCCCTATCAGAAGGAGGAGTCAAGCACTCGCTGGATTTTTAAGGGGTTGCTTCTTGAGGATCTCTGAGCAATGTTTCCAAAGCCATCCCTGTGATCCAGGCATGAAATGAGCCTAATCCAAACTCCTTTGCATGTGGTTATTCTTCACGAAGACTGCTCGTGTTGCTCTCTACTTAGCAGTACAACTACAAATAGCAAGGAACACAAGTTATACCAGAATTATGCAGTACAAGTAACCGTATGTCTCAGGGGCATTGCAGCTGTTAGGCCATGGTTGTCTTGTTCTTAAAGTTGCCTGTTACAGTACATCAGCACCAAATACTTCATGGTTGGTAGAGAGGTAAGGGCAGTGGGTAAGGTCAGGGGTTTATTGAACTGAAATCAGTAAACTTTCATTGGAATTTTCATTTGTTTCAATGAGAGTCCCATTTAGGCCAGCCCAGGTTGTGTTTCCTTGGGATTTAAATGGTGGGACAATATATTTTCATGAAAAAATGGAGAAAGAGAGAGGTCCTATCAAAAGCAAGGGAATACAAATAACTGGCTCCATCTTAAACATAATCTGGTCTGTGTTGTCCTGCTTAAGAAAAGCTGGATGTTCTTTGTAAGAATGATTTCATGAGGCTTTTTTTCTTTATTTCCCCTGCCCCTTTTCTTACAGGTTGGACCAATGCCTTGGCTTGGTCCACAGACAGACGAGACCATTAAAGGGCTGTGCCAAAGAGGAAAGAAGAACATGTTGTTGGTCCCAATAGCATTTACAAGTGACCACATTGAAACGCTTTACGAACTGGATATCGAGTACGCACAGGTTTTAGCGAATGAGGTAAATGTTCTATAATGTTTGTAAGCGTTCAGGTAGCGCTGCTCCAACATTGCTTTTCCTGGTTTGAAGTTTGCTTTGTAGTTGCTTTTCACAATGTGACTGGGGGCAAATGTAATTTTTCTGTAAATTTAGAATTAATCTGAACTGGCTTAACTCAAATTAATTTTAGCAACACAAAACAAGTGGGAATTTGTCTTTCTAGTTCTAATGCTTTAAGCTGCTACTGTCCTTACTATAAAGTATCACTGATTTTTGGCACCAAAGTGAAATTTTGCATTTTATTATTTTTTTTGTTGTATTGAAAAACATGGTATTGCATTAAATTCTGTAATTCTGGGGCAACTTCTGAATGAAGTAGAAAGGAAGACGTTGAAGGCTAGCTGGTTCTATCAGACTTAACTGGTTCTCTCCTTACTTTTGATTTAGTGTGGAGTTGAAAATATCAGAAGAGCGGAGTCCCTTAATGGAAATCCACTGTTCTCCAAGGTATCTTCTTTGTTGCAATAGTAGTAAAAGTTTGCAGTTGTGAGTTTTCTACTAGATTATGGATGTTTTCTTGTAGCTTTAAAGTATTTTAAGAGTGAAAATGGAAACCCTCATACTTAATCTGTGTAGCAGAAAGTGTTTTCTTTTACCATGGTTTGTATTGTGCTTGTGGTTTTTTTTATTAAAAAAAAAATAAAATTCAGTAGTTTGGGTCGACAAAAAAGAAAACCAGTTTTGTATTAAATTTTTAACGAAATATTACTCTTAAGATACTATGCTAATGCAGTTTTAAAGCAGGATTTTCCCCTGAAGTAATGGTGGTGATTCTTAAAAAGCATAGTCTGATGGATACACAGTTTGACAATCTCACCAGTCAGAGTGACACACGTTAAAGCGTTTTTGTATTTTATGTAGATGGGTTTGCTCCCTTCTGATTTTTAATTAACTGTCTTTCAGGCCCTGGCAGACTTGGTCTGTTCGCATCTCCAGTCCAACGAAGTCTGCTCTCGGCAGTTAACCCTCTGCTGCCCACTCTGCGTAAACCCCGTCTGCAGGGAGACAAAAGCCTTCTTCACTAACCAACAGCTGTGAGGGGCAGCCTGGGGATGCTCCTCGGGGTGATACCTGAAAACTGCAGCACAAAGGAAAGAGACTTCTTGACAAACTCTCCTCTTACACACTTACAGGCTGGTGGTCGCAGTGGTGTTAACCTCACGGAGCAGTGAGGAGAACTCGACTCTCTTGTTTTATGGTTTTTTTTCTTATGTTTTCTTTATTTGAGAGGAGTTTATAGAAGGTAGGGAAATAAGGGCATTTATGCTGTGAGATGCGAAAAGATCTTGTTTCATCTGATTCCGATTGGATTTTGCATGAGCAGATAAGTACGCACTGAAAAACTTAAAAATTTTCTACAAATCAGCTTCTATTTCCTATGCAGGGATTTGTTTGTATGCAGTTTTGTCATGAGCGCATTAATTTCAGCTTTCTAGGTCAAGCATACAGTTGTTTGTTTTGTTTACGCTTAAGGTACAGTATAACCAGCAGAGTGATTTTTTCAGATGGGTTTGAAGATCAAGTGACTTCTAATGCTTTTTAAATAACGTGTATATTTTTTTAGAACATAAAGATAAGGCTTTGTTTTGGTTTGTTGGGTTTTTTCTTGGGTGTTTTTTGTTTTGGTTTGGTTTGGTTTTTTTTTGTTTTGTTTTGTTTTGTTTTTGGTTTTTTTTACTTGTTTGTTTGGTTTAGTTTTTTTCTCCTGCCAGAAACTTCTAGTGAAAGCTTAGCTGGGATAGTAGAACACACAAGATTGTTTACATTTTCTAGAAAAAAACACTCTTGTTAATCTGCAGGAAAACCTCTGCATTTGACAAGCATAAAATGAAAGGAGTAAGTCTGCTTGGGTGATGCTGAAGAACACAGTTGAAACAAACTGTCTGTGTTCTTAATCTAGCAGCGTGTAGGGAAACCTGTTGGTTTGTCTTTTAAGCAAAATGGCTTTTTAAAATTGTTATCAAAAAGGGCTTTTTTGGTTTGGTTAGGTAAATTTAGGAAGTTAGGCTTGCTCCCCTGAAGGTTTCTAGATCTGCTGTGTGCTTTCTACTGTGCCACAGAGCTGTGGGTGTTGTGGGATACCTGTGATGTTCCATAGGTACCGTTGATCTAGCTTAATTGACGGTGTTATTTAAAACTGAGATGATAAGCCAGGAGTAATTTACCTTGCGGGTGCCTGAGGGCAGGCAGCCCGGGCAGCTGGGTGCTTACGCACTCCTTCGTCAAAGCCCGAATGTTGTCTGTTAGATTTCTGGCACTGCAAGGTGAGCTGGGAGTACGCGCTTGTAACCCAGCTGAGCTTCTTGCTTGTCTCGGCAGGCGCTTGGGTGCATCAGGACTGCCCAATCCACTCCCAAGTAGTGGTAGTTTTGTAGTGAAAAACCTTGTCAGGGCTGTATTCCCTCACTGTCAGCACCAGGACAGTGTCCAGTTAGTCTAGGGGTAGGAGGGGGCTTTTCTGAAGGGCTGGTCCCCACCCAGCATGCCTGAGCTTGGCACCTGAAGTGGTTCAGGGCAGGAGTAGCGCAGCCCCTCAGTCAGTGGTCTTCTGCACAGGGACCTCTCCTCCAAGTGGGACGGAGGAGGAGCGAAGCTGTGACAGCATTCTGCGGGACTGAGCCGCCAGCTTCGTGGGTATCAATGTTTACTTGATGTAATTTAGCACTGAAATTAGGCAGTACTTTGGCAGTGCAGTTTGTTTCCTGTGAATTGGCGATCCAGCCAGTCGTGATGTTTGAGGAGTGGATGCTGTGCTGCTCAGGCAGTTACACTTCCTTATGCAATTATGAGGCTTGAAGAGTTTGAACCTCTGATCTTTCAAGGATAGGGTTGTTTAAAAAGAAACCGGGTCTCTGGTGGTATTACAGCGTTTTTTCTTGTTCTGGTTTATGTTGAAAGAATTAAAGATGGGTACTAAAGAAATGAACGAGCATCCTGTGGGTCAAGTGTTGCCTTGGAGTGATGCAAATTCTACTGTACAGCCTGGCTAGGGCCTGTGGCACCATACATCTTCAGAGTTGATTGACGTGTCTCCACTGCCATACCGCAGCTTCCGAGCATGGCTGTGGTGAGACAGACTTGAATTCCTTCAGTGCCAGGACCTCTGATGTCACTGCTGTCCCTCATTGCTTTAGCAGAAAGAAGTCTTCCTTGACCTGTGCCTGTTTTGGTGATGGGGAGCTGGGAACTGGGGCTTTCTCTTCTCCCTTTCCTGCTGCGTTCTCAGTCCCTGCTCGCTGTCTTGGTGGGAAAACAGAGCGCAGAGCCAATTCTTGCCCTTGCTCAGGTGGAGCAGGTGGGGTTATTGTGTGCGGAAGGGTGAAATTTTAATGGAAAAGCTTTGAAATGGTGTCAAAAGAATACAAATGTCTGCAGTATGTCTGGGAGGGGAACACTGGCCTTAAGTCTCCAGTTGGACAAAACTTTCTCTGTTCCCTTTTCTCTGCTTGACGCTTACGGGTCAGTGGAAAACAACCTGTCTGGTAAATTCTTCCTGTTTATACTTCCTTCCAACCAGCTGCAGGGTAGGTCCAGCTTGTGACCAGCACATTCAGAAGTGTGGCCGAAGCTGGAAAGTGAAGGTTAACTTCATCTGGACATTGTGATACTATAAATACAGGTTGCCTTTTTATTTCCATACTAGAGATTTCCGTAACAAAAATATTAGCCAGTGCTAATTATGAGGCATTATGTTTGTCCCCAGTAATAAAAGGTACTTAAAATTCACTTTTTAGTATGCTAACCACAAGTGAGATAATTACTAAGCCTGTTGCTGCTGTTAGACCATAATGTAGAAATCACTTCATTTTCTAGCTTTTAGCAGCTGGATCTTGTCTTGCAGCATTCCTTATTTTGCTGAACAAATCATGTAATGTCACTCTGTCCTGATATTTAACACATGCTATTTGGGCTTAGAATAGCATCAAAAGCCTGTGGAAAAGCCACCTGAGCAGGGCTGCTAGAGCTCTGCTTGGTGGTCTTCACAGAGGTGGAGGTGACGGGGAGACTGATAACAGGATGAATGCTGCAGCTGCTATTGAAATCATGCTGGATTTTCTTTTGGTGAACATTTCTGACTGCTAACAGTCAGTGGAGTTCATCTGACCGTACTTGAGATGCTTCCAATCTATGTGTTGACATCTGAGCTGGTCTCCTAGTTACTATTTCTGGTTGAAAGATTGTTTTGATCTGCGTTTCTGAGGAATTGCTCGTCTCTTGAAGCAGAGGCCCCTCGTGGATTGGCTGCATTTCACTCTGTCAATGCCTCTGCCCCCAAAGGAGCGTGGCACACGCGTCTTATGCAAGGAGAGATGAACCCTGTCCATTTCTGTGCCTTCTTCAGCCCTCTGCCAGTGATGTGTAGCTGCTGCATTTGGGGGATTGCGGTCTGAATCCTAGGGGTGTAGTCAGCTTGCCCTCTGGCAGATTCTAAACCTTTGGTGCTACTAACTCCGGACGCAGGCTCCCAGATCCTGAGCACTTTCTGCTCCAGCTGGAGCAATTTGAGCCACAGAAGTGTCAGCATCTCGGAGACTCTGGTCCTCGGACAAGAGTTTGATTTTTTTTCTCATGATCAGTTACGCTCCGTCAGCAGTACTTCGCTTCATTTGCAAGTGTTTATCATTTATGTCCACCCTGCCAAAAAACAATGGGTTGGAAGTGAGGTGGAGTGACGTGTGGTGGCTGCACTGCATCCCAGGATGTTGTTGGTCTCAGGCCAGGCTGGAGCAGTGGGGATGCTGCAGGGTCCCTGTCCCCATGCCCAGGCTGCTTGGTCCTGCTCATGGTGCCGATGGTAGCGCAGGCTGAGGAAGGGCTGAGGCTGTGCCTGGCAGCAGAAGCCAGAGCTGGGGAGGGAAACACTCGCACTGGCACTGCCAGTGCTGCCGAGCTCTGGCCTGGGGGTATCTGCTGAAATGTAGAGAAGGTCAGAACGGAGCCCTCGGGAAGAAAGTGAAGGTGTTTGCAAATGGAAGTTCTGAAGAATTTGCTCATGATTAGGCTGTTCTCTTGCTTTTATTCTCTGCAGTTTTGCTTTTTTTTCCTTTTTTTGTTTAGTTGAAGTTTTTTGGCATTTATAAAATCTCCCTTGTCACTGACTGCGTTTTAGAAAATACAATGGCTTCCAAAAGTGGTGCTGTGAAAGGCCTGTGGATAGTGCCCGTGGGCTCACCTGCTCCCCTGGAGAAGAGAGCATTGGTGGGGCTGGCGTTTTCCTATGAATAGCTCAAAGCTCCACTCATTTTCCCTTTCTGCCACACCCAGAGAGTAGGAAATCAGCTGGAAGTGTAAGTTGCAAGAGAGAGAGAAGTTCCTTTTATTTTTTTTAATGCCAGATGTGCACAAATACCTGCTTTTAGTCCAGCATATGTATCTCGAATTGAACAAGGACTTCCATTTATTGTAACACAAAAAATTTGTATAATCTTACTGTGTATCGTTTGCCATAAAATTGGAATTTCAATTAAATTTTTTGGAAGAAATGACCGAGCTGTGTGTCTTTAAGAGCCCTTTATGATGGCATTTGATGTCCTCTTTGTTCCTTTCCTTTTCTCTACACCAGAAGCAAAAGTGATTTGATTTGCACCAATAGTGAGCCGTGAAGCCATGATTCCTCCCGATGGAGCTGGTTCACTTTGTGCCAAGAGGTTCCACTGCTGGGTGTCCCTGGGAGAAAGGGCCTCAGATGTGCACCGCTGCGCGCCGCTCTCGGCCAAATCCTGCGTGAACACTCGGTCCAAGGAGCCAGACAAACATCACCTGGAGCAGGGCCTCAGCACCCCTTGGGACACGCCAGTGTGGCCCTGATGGGCCGAGTTCCTGACTGAGGTACCCAGCTGTAGTGGGTCAGTCCCTTTGGTTTTGAGGGGAAATAATGGCACTTCAGCCCTCTGGGCTCGCAGCCCTTCGGGTTGAGTTGGGTGTGCGCGAGAGCAGAGCTGGCTAATGGACCATCTCTTTGCCACCATCTCGCTGAGCATCTGGGACAACAGTAGGGGATGCTTCAGGATGTGGAAGGGGGTGTAAAATACACAGATGTAGGTGTGTGGTTTCCTCACTCTGGGAGGAGGTGTGGAATTGAGCGCCAGTCTGCTGTCCCTGAAAATGGGGGTTTGGGTGCTTTCTGTAAAAACAGGCTCGAGAAGATGGTGAGCGAGAGATCTATGCTAGTTTTGAATCCCACCTGTGATTGCTAATTTATTCAGTTATCTATTAACAGTCTCTAGGCAGCTTATTTCTTATGTTAAAAATTAAGTGCTTGATTGATTATTTTCTCAAACAGTGATGAGAGTTGCTGTACACTTAAGCTGTAACTTAAAGCTGTACACTCCATTAGTGATGAGCTCTCATTACTGGATTGTGATGGGCAGAGTGCTGGCTGGGTAGAAGATGGGAAGGGTGAAGGAGAGCGTTGGTTTTGTGTCCTTTCCCTCCTCTGGCATTTCAGCCAGTGGCTTTGCCATTTTGCCTCTGAACAGAGATTTGGCCCAGTAAAGAGGGCAGAACTCGAGCAACTGCACATTTATTTGAATCCAAAAGAATCTCTCTTGACATTGCAGAAGCGTTGGCTCACCCTGCCTTTGGGAAGTTAATAGTGGGCAAAAAATGCCCAAACGTCAGTTAGTCTGTTGCCATCACCTACCTGCTGGCTTTGCCTTTCTCCGTCCCTCAGTGCAGCAGCGAAGAGAGAAGCTGCTCTGTGTTCAGCTGGAGTGATGGTCCCCTGCTGCTGTGGCAGCCAAAGAGCTGATTTTAGCAACTTCTCACCTTTTGGTAAATCAGCTTGTGGCAGGTTTCTGCTGAAATTTGCACGGGGAATAGTCACCTCAGGGAGAAGCCGCTCACCCCGCTTCAGAGGGGCTTCACGGTGGGGTCCATGGGACGCGGCTGAGTGACAGGCAATGCCGCAGGCAGAGGCAGCTTGGGCTCACAGTGGCTGCATGGGGCTTCATGAGGCATGTTTTCCCTGAACCTGGAAGTTACGGGATCACTTTGGCAACAAGGTCGCTTTGTACTGGGTAGATGGGGTTTGGGTTGCAGGAGGATGAGTATTCCTAACAGGTAGGCTGGGCTCCCTGCTGCCCCAGAGCAACCCTGTGGAAACGAAAACAGCAAATCCATGGCAAGTGCATTTTCAGAGTCCAAGGAAATTGGCATATATTTGACATTAACTGCAGAGGCAACATGTCCACCTTGTTTCCTCATCGAGGGCAGAACCTAAAACTGTGCCTGACAGCCAAGTCCTTGTACCTGGACCAGGGCTGGTCGAAGGCTTAAACCAATGTGCACCTCCTGGCAGGCTCAGACCACCATCGTGGCCACCCGAGCATGTGCGGGCTGCACTGTGTCTTTCATCCTCTGTGAACAGTACTTGTCTTTTAGCAATACCACCTGTGGTGCACTGGGCAAGTGATTTATTTGTAATTTGTAACTTTCAAGCCCTCACGGGCAAGCTCTGCTCTTGCACACGGAGCACAGGGATTTGTTAGGTCCAAAAATTGGCCTTTTGTTTTCCTGCTGTATTTGTACTCATCAGTAAGTGCCAGGAAAAGGTTATTTAATTTGCATCTGTTGGCCTGGCTGAACGGATCCTTTACATGACTGCCCGGAGATGGATCATCTGGAGATGGATTGTCTCTGAGACGTGCGGCCTTTTATCCCCTCAGGCTCAGAGGTCGCTTCGGGAGCGGCCGCCCCCTGACATCTGAACCCCAAAGGCCAAGAGGTCATGAGGCCATAACGTGGGGAGAAAGTGCTGAAGCTGCTGCTGCTATTGCCCTGGGAGGAGGGGAACGCACACATCGCTCACGGGGCAGGGAGAAGGGCCAAAAGCCATGGGGATGGGGCCGGGCTGCCCCGCTGCGTTCTGTAATGCGTGGCAGAGCCGATGCCTGGCACTGAGGCTGTTTCCCACCAGCCCCAAGGACAGCTGTGAGGGCTCATCCCTCCCAGGACTGGACCCACTGCGGAGGATGTGGAGTTTGAAGTCAAACCTCCGTCTCATTACCTCGACGTCAAGATACATCATCCACAGAGTACTAAAGAGCGACATTACTGCCTGCTGATTTATGGCAAGGTTTCCAGGGTCACTTAGAAATGCATGTGAAGACACATTTACACTCCCTAGTGGCAAGGAAAACCTGACACAGTGGTGAAGAGCAGAAATATTCCGGCGGAGCTGAAAGCATAACCGCTGCACCTACGCTGCCGCGCCCAGCAAAAGCCGTTACAAATAGCAACCTCTCCCCAAACCACGCTGCCGGGCCCCTGATGCTGCATCACCAGAGAGGCTCTGAAACAGCTCGAACCGCAGAGCTGATGGAAGCAGCCAAGGGGGAGAGGGGCAGGTGAAGCATCCAGCAGCGGTGCTGGGGACCACAGGCATCACCTGGCTTGCACCACGGGTGTGCAAACACACCTCTGGCATCGGGGAGCCTGCCTGAGGTGGTGTAAGAGCTTCATGTGAGTGCAGTGTTCTGCTTGACATTTCTGTCGGTGTTTGAGATAATTTGCTACTGTTAAATTTGGCCGGGGTAAATAACTTGAAGCCAATTTACCTTCTTGAATAATTATGTCAGCATAAGTTTGACCAGAAGACAGCCTGGTACGTTAAACAGCAGCACTCTGCTCCCACTAAGGGAGATAAAATGAAGGTATTAAGTGAGATTTGGGGATTACTGAGCCTGTGTGTATGATTTAGACTAACAGTATCTCTGCCAAATGACATCCTGCTTCCCAGCAGCGCGGGAAGCTGAAAATTTTGCCTGCAGAACATGAAGGTCTGTTGGTGGATTACTGGAAATTGAGGGGGTCTTGATGCGAGCCTGCCTGGCAGTGCGGAGATCTTCTCTG
The DNA here is from genome assembly GCA_024605025.1 of Megaceryle maxima. Taxonomy (NCBI): domain Eukaryota; kingdom Metazoa; phylum Chordata; class Aves; order Coraciiformes; family Cerylidae; genus Megaceryle; species Megaceryle maxima. The sequence continues at coordinate 24,632 of JANHGN010024819.1, forward strand.
ATGGATGAAGTCAGCATTAATCCACTGCACCGAGCCTGGGAGATGCTCTGCTGACAGCCTGGTGTGAGCGCCATGCCTGTCCAGAGGCCAAAACAGGGACCAACAGTGGGAACCGGGAGCAGGCGGCGGGAAGGTGATGTGAATTGTACCCTCTGGAAAAGTCTTCAGTGTTTAACAGAAATCCATGATGCCAACCAGCATGAGAGCAGTGCTGCAGTCAGCCCAGTTCAGCAGGGCAGGTGAAGCTGTGGAGGTGAGAAGACCCCTGATGGAGCGGGAGCTGTCATTGCAGAATCCAGAGCTTTCGGTCATTCTTTTCCTGTCATTTTTAAGGATGATCTACAACGTGTGAACATCACCCGCAATCGAGGCCTAATTGCGTTCCTCAAGTGGGCGCGCTGCATTTTCAAGGAAGTCTTAAACGAGCACTTAAGCGGCGCTGCTGCTGAGTGCCGGCTGTGGGTGCTGGGGGAGCTCTGCGTCCCGCCGCTGCGCCGGCTCCTCGCAGCCAACTCCCACAAGCGCTTTTATCACAGAGTTATTAGGCCATTATGGTCGACGATTGTCTTTTACTGACTTTGATTTCTTCTGTTGTCAGGCGTGAGGAAAGTGATGTGTAATGTGATCCAAAGTGTTCTTGTTTGTTTTAATCTACTGTTTTAATATATTATGGCTTCCTGCCATTATGCCTCTCTGAGCTGGACCCTGGAGCCCCTCGCAGAGGTTTTATATGTGCAGAAGCCGAAAGGCATTTTTCCAGCGGGTACATCATCGGGCAGGCAGAGCTAATCCCAGGCTTTTTTCCTCTGTGTGTGTATGCACCTGTGTGTGCATCAGTGCTGGTTGTTGCCACCCAAACAGCGCCAGTCCCACCGCGGAGTCCTGCCATGATGCCTACCACAAGCGTTTTCTCCTCCTGGTTGTTTTACTTAAGCACCTCGGAGCCACGCGTGCCAAAATCACGTATCAGTGGCATTGCAAAAGCTTCTGCTGCTTTCCCCTAAAAGAAAGGCAGTTACCTCACAACAACACCTCATAACGGGGCACGACTTTCCGTGCGTGCTGCCTTCCGGGCTCTTCCCCTACACATCCCAGCGAAGCTCCAAGCCGGGGCTGAGGGTCTGGCTCAGAGACGCTGGTGACAACAAGTTCAAACCATGATGGCAGTGCTTCATCTGCAGTCAGGAGGGGCCTGCACCGTGATCACCGCAGGGCCCGACACAGCCAATCGCTGCTGTCAGGTTCAGCCTGATGGATGCACTGTGGCCCCGGCACTGCCTGAGGAGGAGGAGAATGTGGCATCTGCTCCTTTGGGCCGGGCTGAGCTGCCAGGGGCAGCTGAGGGGGAAAGTTTTGGGGAGCATCCTGTGCTCCTCACCACATACTGGGGAGCCCAGCCAGGCAGCAGGGACACCAGCCAGCTTGGCTGACACAGGGTGCCCCTGTGTCTCCACCCCCACCATGCTTGTGGTGTTTTGGTTGTGATTTTTTTTTTTTTTTTTTTTTTTTTAACATCTGTGACAAAACTGATTTTTTTAAAGCATTTTTAACTTGGAATGATTGTGTGAGCCGCGGTGGAGTGAAGAAATGGTGAGTGAAGGCGAGTTTGTAGGAATGTGCTGCTCCAACAGGGACAGGGAAGATGATCCCCATGCTGCGGGCTGCACGGCCTGGCATAGACCTGAGTGCAGGTGTCCCAACCTGGCACTGGGAACAGCCACAAAAGGAAAGAGCAGCAATTCTTGTCTTGGGAAGCTCCCAGCTGCTTCCAGCCTGCAGAGGAGAAGGGGAGAGCTGTAGCTGGGAGGTGGAAGCAGCTCTGCTCCAGGAGCCCCTCTTCAGCCACCCCAGCTCCTGCGTTGCCCACCCTTGGGTTGTAAGGGTGTGCAAAGAAGCACTGCGGCTGTTTAATACCATTTTGGTCTCATACTGGTGTTTTTTCAGGCCCACATTTAACTCAAACATAAGCCAATAGACTGAGGAGGGTGAAGAAAAATTTCATGCTGGTGATATGGTTCCCAGTGCCATGCAGGGCACATCTACTGCTTTGTGCAGCCTGGAGCTTCCACCAGGACCACAGGAGGACCTGGAGCACCAGATCCTCACGGGGTTCCTCTGCCAAGCATGGCCACTTCTCCATCCCCTGGAAGCGCACGTTGCTGTGTGCGCAGGGGCTGCACGTGGGCGGTGCAGAGGATGCTCTGGTGAGTCTGCCAGGCCTGGATTCCATCACTTGGTGGGTAATGCCTGGCACTGGCAGCACCACTCGCTGCTGTGGCACAGCTGGCATGCACCAAGGCCAGTGGCTTCGATGTCAGGGCAGCTAGGCACTGGCAGAGCCAAAGCCCAGCTGCACTGACATATTCTGCAGCTGAAGCATTTTCAGGAGAAGCTGAGCAGCATGCTGGACTGGTACAGCACTGCAGCCTGCCTGCAACCCTGACACACTCCCAGCTCATCCTTCAGCTTCTTGTCAGCCTAATGAAATGGTCCCATTTCCTTCTTCCAGATGTGCCCACTGCTAAGTGCCTGGAAAATTCATTCCTGTGGGAATGATCCCTCAAGTGAAATGGAAATGGGCTACCCTGGGCCACATTAGTCTCAGTGTCATCTCTTTGATTGTTTTGCTGTTGAAGTGTCCTTACCCTCCCGGTGGTCAGCCACCTTCCTGGTGGTCAGCCACCCTCCTGGCCCTTCCCTGGGACGGGCAGCCATCCTGGCAGCACTCACCCCAAGGTCCTCACCACTGCCTTCTCCCAGAGGAGACAGCTCTGCTGGGGCAGTTTGCTACCCATGGCAGGATCGGGTCAGAGCCACATCTGAGTGGATGGGCTCCTTTTCCTGAGGTTTGGGTTGAGGTGGCATTGCCACTTCTGTTGCCCCTGTGTGGGGACCAGCCGGTCATAGCTGTGCGAGGGGAGCGTGGGGCGGAGCACTTGCAGAGGTGCTCAGCTCTGTGCCTGGGCTGGGAGCAGGGGACTTAGGGGGCTTGGATCCCTCCCTGTCCTCAGGAGTCCCCACTGCACCCCAGCTAGAGGGTGAAGGTGGAAAGGAGACTTGAACAGCAGTGTTCTGGGCTCTTTGACACAAAGTGCTGAAGAGGCAGGTCTGCTTTTATTTGCACCGGTTGCCACTCAGCAAAGTTAAATGAAGCAGCGTAAATTTAATTAATGGCAGAATCTGGCTCAGTGTCGAGAGAGGGATATGAAGAGAATGAGCAAGAAAACAAATTCTTCTGTGATTTCATTAACCCCAAGGTTAAAAATCAGTGTTAAGGTTAGATTTAAGATAATAAAACCCACAGTGCCTTTTCACAGCAACAGCGCTGCAGCCCCTGGCTGTCCCGTGCACAGCCCACAGTGCTTGCTCAGGGACAGGGCATGGCAGGTCCCTGCGGGCTCGGGGATCCTCCCGCAGACACCCACCCACCTACCTGCACCCTCCCCAGGAGTGCACCAAGGTGGCTGACCCTGCTGTGGGCTTTGGGTGAGCAGGGAGAGGACCGGCACCTTCCAATGCTGCCATAAGGCTAAAGAAGGAAAGGACCAGTTTGTCTTTAAGAGCTAAACATAAGAAAGTGCTTTTCTCGTTCATTTCATTTTGCATTTGCTCTACTTCTGATGATATTACTCAAGGATTAAAACCAAAATAAACTAGCCCATAGCTGGAGTAGAATGAATGAATGCAAACCTGCTACATTCTCCTTGCTGTGAAATTTCAGCTGGTGGAGCCTCCTGCCTCCTCTGGCCCTCCTGCTCCAGGGAATGAGTGTGGTAATTACTTAATTTAACCATAATTACATTGAATCATGTAATTTCATGATTTACATAAATATAAAGTGGTTCCCTCTTTAACAAACATCTTCACTTCTGTAATGCAGACAGCGAGTTACCACTGACTGAGACAATTCCAGGAATTTTCTCAGAAAAAACAGAGCCCATTGGAAAAGGACATGGGTGAAGAGGCTGGAGCGGGTGACCTCTGTCTTTGCTGGTCCATCCCTCAGCTGGGTTTCCCTGGGCAGTGGCCTGACCCCCTCTGGTAGCAATGGCAGTGGCTATTGACGTTTCCTCACAGGAGTCACCCTCTGTGACCAGGACCCAATGTGTCCTGGGCAGCCTGAGGCAGGATTTGCCCACAAGTAGCCAAGCTCTGCTTGCGAATGCAGTTGTACCTGCTTGTCCCACCTGTGAGATCCAAACCAGCTGCCTGCCCTGTACCCAAACCAGTGCCTGGGGAGAACGGTGGGAGCAGGCGGGTCCCTTACAGGTACTGACATAACAGAGGAAGGATGGGCCATATTCCCAATGCTCCCCCTCCCTCCGAAGCTGTCACCCCCTGCCCTGGGGGCTGAGACCCTCTCAGGGGGAAGCAGGATGCTCAGCTGGCACCAACACTCATCCTGTTTTCTTCTCTTGCTCTCAGCCTTTGGAAGAAAGCCGAATCCTCACCCTCTGCCCAGGAGCTATGCTGTTCCCAGGTGGGCTGTGCTCATTTTCAGTCAGCTTGCAGAATTCCAGGGCTTTTTTCTACAAAAGACCTCAAATGCTCACACACCAGAGCCCCAGTGCCTGTCTTGCCCCGGCAGAGCTCCAAGCAGCGGCAGTGCAGTCAGTGTGTATGCATCGTACCGAGCGTGCTGAGCAGGAGGAGGAAAGGTAAATGGGGTGGAAAGTCTGTGCTGGAGGAGACCTGGGAAAGGGGGTCTGCCAAACACTCCCCTTGAGAAATCATCCATGGGATAATGAAGTTGCTTCTCTCCCTGCTCTGGTTTCTCCCTGTTCCATTATGATTTGTATCTGGCACTGGCTACACAAGTTGTGTTCATAGAACCCCAGAATCATGCTGGTTGGCATGATTTTGAGCTCATGGAGTCCAACTATTCCCCCAGCACTGCCAGGCCACCACTAAACCATGGCCCTCAGCACCACAGCTCCATGTGGGGCTTGGAAACTGCTCCAGGGATGGGGACTCCACCCCTGCCCTGGGCAGCCTGGGCCAGACCTGGACAACCCTTGTGTAGAAGAAATTGTTCCTCAGCTCCAACCTAAACCTCCCCTGGGGCAACTTGAGGCCGGTTCCTCTTCTCCTGTCCCTTGTTCCATGGGAGCAGAGCCTGACTCCCCCTGACTCCAACCTCCTGTCAGGAGTTGTCGAGAGCCAGAAGGTGTCCCCTGAGCCTCCTCTGCTCCAGGCTCAAGCCCAGGTCTCTCAGCTGCTCCTCACCACACTTGTGCTCCAGACCCCCCAGCTCTGTTGCCCTTCTCTGGACACACCCCAGCTCCTCACTATCCTTCTGGGAGTGAGGGGCCCAAAACTGACCCCAGGGTTCAAGGGGTGACCTCCCCAGTGCCCAGTGCAGGAGGATGATCCCTGCCCTGGTCCTCCAACGAAGATCAGACCAGATCTTCTCTCAAGTCCTTTTTGCTTGCACTCGGTCAGACCCTGGGGCCCTTTAGGGTGTGCTCCTGCATTTGTGCCTGGCTCTGCTCTGCCTAGCTGTACCTGGCAGCGGTCACAGCCCGAGCCTGGGCTGGGGTCCTGGGCAGCCCGAGCTCTGCGCCACCCAGGGCACGGGATCAGGCTGTGGGAGCAGCGGGGTGCTGGGGGAAGGCACCTGGAAAAAAAAGGAACTTTTCAGGGCACAAGGAAGCAAAAGTGTTGTTTTTCTCCTTTATTGAACTTTGGCAAATAATATGTGTGTGTGGGTTTTACATCAATAGCTATAAATAAAAATTTGAAAGCAATGTAATACTTGTCATTAAGATAAAGGACATCTATTGGCACAAATCATTGAGTAAAAACCCTTTAATGATAAAATAACATTCACTCTTTAGCTACTTTATTTGTCTGAAAAACTCAGCTTACACTCAGTTCAACATATCACCTTCCACAAAGTTAAAAAATGACATAAAATGACATAATAAAATATACCTTAACTTTCATAATACAAGTACCTTGGCAAATTTTAGCAAGCTGGACCATCTACTGTTGGCCACAGTAGTGACCATTGCCATTGTCTCACACACCCCGCGTCGCCTTTGGACTGAAAAATGCAGGTGAGCTCAGCGTGTAGGTATTACAACAACTGCGAGTCGTCTGAGTAGTGTTGGGCTCTGCTAGCATGAGTCGAGTCTGCCGAAACAAGTATCGGGTCTGCTTATTGCGGAAGAACATATAAAGCTTTCTGGAAGATTAAACACTATTACAATCATTAACTGTCTTACAAAAAAAAAACTATTTAAAATTCTTGTATCCATTACTGTCTTTGGCAGATAAATAAGAAAACAAAAATAAAGAGACTATATTACAAAGCTTTCATTATCACAACCTACCTTATAAGGCCAAATAAAAATATGTTTCTTTGCACTAATGAAAGCACATCTCTAATATATCCTTAATGACAGACAATATAAACACTCTACCGACGTTACTTCCGATGCCTCGTTAGAAGACTGCGACGTCCGCACTCCTGCCCCCCAAGTGGAACTCTTCCACGCAGAGCAAGGTGTGTTCAGTAGTTGGTTTGGCTTTATGTCCAGTATGAATCTGAGGCTGGACCTGAATTTAAAGACCATCAAAGTGCCAGCCCACTAGCGGCACTGTGAAACTGGGGGTCTGGAGCGTGGCACCGCCTGGGGATGCGAGGGATAAGCAAAGGGGGCTTGAAATATTTTAACTAATCCCAGCCCGGAGCAGAGGGTGGTGAGCAAAAGGCTGCCGACACCGGTGCCTGTGGCACTGGGCACCGGCTGGGCTGCACAGGCAGGACCAACGCGCAGGGGCTGCCTGCGCTGCCCAGACTGGCGCCCGTGTCAGATGTGTCTGTCGTGACAGGCAACCTGGTGGGGAGACCCTGCACCCGACTGTGTCCCGCCCAGCACCCACCTCATTGCAATGTGGGAGGCAGGGGCGAGGCAAGGGCTGTGCCAATGCTCCCCGAGCCCCCCACCGGGCCCATCCTTGTGCCGTGCCATGCTGAGAGGCCGCCATAAAGCCAAAGGAACTCCTGTCCCTGGGAAAAAATGCACAGTTGGCTCTGTTTTGAGCAAGACACGGCTCTTCACGTGACTGAATCAGATCGGCTGGGAAAAAGCTGCTAGTCAGCCAAACATTTCCTCAAATAACAATTTAATTTAACTGGAATTCAACTTGAGCCTGTGTTTAAAACACAGACAGACAAGGACTGATCTAAACATTGGTTCTTATCAGCACTGGATTGTATGAAGCAAAACTGTGCATGTTTTCCCAGCTGAAATGCACACAACTGCGCCGCAGCCACTAACCGGTAACAGGCTCCATGCATAAATAAACACCATCAAACCAAAAGGCCTGTTTTCGAATTCAGAAAAAAGAAGTTGCCATTAAGAACCACGATGCATCACACTGCTAAGGTCTTGCCTCATGCATAAAAATGGTAGCGCTGATTGGCAGTTGCTAATTATAATACTACACCGTCACACAGAACAATTAATTAGCTGTTCAGACCAAGTAGCACAAATGTAGAAAATAATATTTTTTTTTCTTTTTTTCTTTTTTTTTTTTTTTTTTTCAACAGAGCAAATTAACACAGATTGTTTCTTCAGCAAAATATGAAACTGTAAACTTTGGGCTCATTCTGCAACTTTTCCCCAATCTGTAATAAACAAAAAAAACCCAACGGGAAGAAAGACTGACGTACATTTTTAAGCGCACCTTTTCCGTCTATTACAAAAGCACAACCTAAAACGTATAAAGCTTTTTCTTTTTTTAAATCACAGTTACCAAAAAGAAACAGTGAATAATTTATTACATACGCTATAATAACATTACTCTAAACAACTATTCTCTATGAGGTATATCTGAGAAAATTCGGTAAGGGATTGCACGGTCTGCGTTGCCAACATGCCCAGTTTTATATTAAAGCTTTGGAACCATGAAGAAATAGAGAAAGAGAAGAGGAGGAGAAGGAGAAAGAAGAAGAAGGAGAAGAAGGACAAGAACAAGGAGAAAGAAGAAGAAGAAGGAGGAGAAGGAAAAGGAGAAAAGGAGAAGGAGAAAGAGAAGGAGAAGGAGGCAGGAGAGGAGCCTTTGGTATTATTAGGAGTTTTGTTCTTTGCAGGGCTGCATTGCAAAGCACCACAGTACAAAAAGCCCACCAGGTACGATTCGGCGGCCCAGTTGAAGCTGAGGTATTCACAGGAAGAATAAAAAAAAGCACAGAGAGGTCTAGACTGGCAAAATCGTTGCTTTGGTTCAAGCAAGGCACTCGTCCCGTGGTAATGTCACACTTTGCAAGTGAAGCATGAGTCTGGTGAGAAGCACAACTGCTGCAGAGGACCCTGCCAGCTCTGGGGGGGGTTTCTGTGTCCAGCTGCCACCCGCCCGTGCTGGGCAGGGGTAGCCAGGGCAGGGTCAGGGTGGGGAGGTTTCACCGAGCACAAGGACAGATCGGCTCCTCCACGCCTGGAAGGCATCCTGAGAATTATTATAGCTTTTTATTGAAGGAATACATAGAGAGAGAGGTATCAAAAGCACACTAGCCAAGTCCCTATCTTTTCCGATACAGACTTAAATCCAAACGGCAACACAAAATAAAAGGCAACACTTAATTACAGCGGAGCTTTTGTGCTGAGCTATTGGTCATTTGTCCCCGTGAATCCAATAGGCATTGCTCAGGCAGATTTCTTAGGGAAAGGCTCAAGCCTTTCTTGAAAAAGAGCATAATACCCGTCCCACCCTGGGAGGTGGTTTCTCTGCACTGACGTGGGGTCTCACCAGCACTGGGGTGAGTGTCACCTGCCCTAATTGCCACTAAATTGGGGTGTTTGGTGGTCGGGTCCAGAGGTTTATAAACCAGCTCTTAAGCTCAGCCAGAAGTGCATACCTGCAATCTGAATGATTGTTATTTCTTTTTAAATTTACCTCCCAGCCTGTACTCACCTTTGTGCTCTTTTTGCTGCGGAGCGGGCTCTGCTAATGGCAGGATTTGGGGGGGTCCCGAGGAAAAGCTGGACTGGGGTCTGAGTGGGGCTGTGGGAAGGTGGTGGGAGCAGCCAGCAGTGCCCAGGAGCGGGTCTGGCTCAACTAAGCATTTGGTTCAGTCGTATAAACAGGGCAACAGAGGCTAAAGGAAATGCATGCTGAAGGGCACCACTAACTCCCCAAAGACAACCAACCAACTTTTAAGCGATCACTTAGGAATGTGATACTAATGGAGCTTAATGTAGCTTCGCTTCATTGCTAACTTGAGAAAAATAATTAATTGATTTTCATATGAAAACTGTAATTGCAAACAGCACCAAAACAGAGAGAGCAGCCTCCGCATCTGCTGCACCCACCAGGCTCCGCGGGAACGCCGCGTGCACCCGTGGCCTTCATCCCAGCAAAGGGCGTGCTGGTGGTGCCAAGCTGGCCAACTTGCAAAGCAGCCCCCTGCCCTCAGCCTCGCCGTCAGCCACGGGCTCTGCTAGCGTGGAGCCCACAGACCAGCCAATTAAGTTCTGTTCAAGCAGGGCATTGCCTGAAGATAATCATCGCTAATGCTCATTCCTGCTGCAGATGCAAACGCCCACCCATAAATACTTGAGCAGGACTCCTGCAGACACCTGTCCCCAGGGAATCGGCTGATGGGCAATGCCTGGATTCATCTCCAGGTCAACACAACCGCTCCGTCCACCAGAATTTGGCATGGGGAAGGACGTGAGATGGTTTCACGTCTCCAAACTTTTTTGTCTGTCAGGAAGGCATAAGGGAAACACAGAAAATGACATCACCAGAACTGGCAGCTTCCCCCGGACGTGGCTCTTTGGGTATCTGGGTTGCAGCTGTATGTTACTGTGTGTAGGAGAGACCAGTGGGAACGACAGAAGAGCACAAGCAAAATGCAGACCGCACAGAGAAAGAAATCTTTGGTATCTTTGGTATCATCAACACGATTAAAATTACAAATGGAAAAAGTCAGTGAGGTAGCCTCTTTGGTTCTCACTAGAAATAGAAAGGTTTTTTCTTTTTTTCTTTTTTCTCTTTTTTTTTTCTTTTTTTCCTTTTTTTTTTTTTTTTTTTACACACACAGAAGTTCATTCTTGGAAGCAGCTAGTTTAAGGGTTTCTCTCTTTTTGCTTGGCATGTATTATTTTTTCCCCCAGCTTAGGTTTTAAGAAGCCACAAAGTTCAGGCAAAGTATCCCAGTGTCTTTTTTTTTTTCCGCTATTGTTTCTGAATGCACAGTTTTAGGTTGAATATTCATTGCTTGTCCTCAAAATTCACTCTGTTGTTCTTACAGAAAATAGGCTGTAGTGCTTTAAAGGTAATTCTAAATAAAAAATAAAAACTATACAAGGGCATCCTCAGATGATGATGAATAAGTTAAATAAATAAGTTATATTATGAAGGCTTTATGTGCCATAATAAAGGTACATCGCACTTTCTAATCAGATGGGAAGAGATTAACTTAAATAATTTAAACTTTGATATTTAAACAATTAAAATTAATTAAAAGAAGAAATTAAAACCAGACTCCTGTTTCACGTAGCTCATTACTTTCTCCTGTCTGTAACAGAACCTGGCTGCTCTATGAATCAATACTATCTTTAAGCATATTTACTAACACAGGCTTTGCATCTCTGATGCGCTACAACAGTAAAATGGATAAATAAGCAAAATTAACTCCAACTTAATTCAGAAATGATTGAATTAAATAGTTACAAATAACTAACATTGAAGCCTGATCCCGCAGTCTGTATTCGGGCACAGCTCCCATTGAATTTTAAAGCTAAAATGAAACTCGGTGGGATTTAGACTGAACAGAGATTTCAGGACGTACTCTAAGGCTAAATTAAATAAATTACATTATTGATAGACAATATATCAGGTTAAAACCCACAAGTGTCTGGGAAAAAAATAAAACCATTTTAAGCTTTTGCCTTTAAAAAAATTTTAAACAATAAAAATTCCCCTAAATAAATATAAAGGAGGCCAAGTATAAAGTTTCCTTCCCCATGTCTTAAAAACACTTAGGCATCGTGACAAGCAAGAACAGCGCTGGGTTTCGTCTGGAGCTAGCCCACTCTTTGCAATACCGTGTCATTACCGTGTCTGGCTTTGGAAGAGGAGATCCCTGTCCCCTTCAGCAGGTTTGAGCGTGGTTTGCTGGTTTAGTCCTTCTCAGGTCTTTGGATTCAGCTTTAGGTAAGAGAGATCCAGAATAAAGCTATTCAACCGAAGTCATCAAGCACATTCTTTGTTCCTTCACGGATGATTAAGCAATATCCAAGGTTTCTTGAAAGTTGAATTCATCTCGGATGTGCCCATGGTAGTAACTCCAAGTACAGGGTACAGGAGGTGCTGGGATACTCTCTGCACATACTAACTAGTCTTTCGTATCAGAATAAATAAAAGGAAGAAGTTACATTACACGGCTCTATAGATTCATAAATATATGGTATATAAATGTAACATATCTATTTGAGTATTTTCTTTAGTACGGGCAGAATAAAGCATATATTCTGCTCATACGCGTACATACAAATATATCTACCCACAGCATATGCTACTGACATTCCTCTTCTGAGACAGCTCCTACCTAAAAGCCTCCAGGAGTCGACAGTGAAATGGAAGATGGAACAGAGGGCCATGAACAATGAAGGGATAAAAAAATGCAGCAGTATTTTCAGATGTCCAGGTGAAAATGCTTTTTGATGACTGTGGAGGGAACGTGGGCACTGATATATTTGCAATCCCCGGTGCAGAGAAGCCTCGTGCATTCACACTGCAGCGTGGGCAGTGAGGTCAGCCTCGGCACTACCCAGCATCAGTACATCAATTATGTTGATCCTGGCATGAGATTGTGGATTGACATTGGAAAGATTGAGGCAAAAACTTAAGCCATAATATTGCATAACAAAAACCTCCACAATTTGGAGAAAAACAATAATTTAATTGAAGAGTCACTGTTTTATAATTCAGGAACTGATCTAGACTTACTCCCTTAAGGCTATTAGGATGACCTCTGAACAGAAATGAAGAGCCCAGGTCTTTGCTCACAGGCTTCAGGAGGAGGAGCCCAGGCCAGGCTCCTCTCTGCCTCTAAGGATGGTGGTACATGGAGGGCACAGCCATGAGTCCATGGACCTCCCTAAGGTGAGTGTCCTGTGTGCCCATCTCTGCGGTGGCCGCCAGCTGCCCAGCGCAGGCCTTAGAGGATGCCTGGGGCCTGATCCCCCTCCGAGAGGATAAACTTCTCTGCCTTGCAACTGCAGTAAGGGAAAGGGAGGGGAGGAATGGCACTTAGGGGTTTCACTGGTGGTGTGTCGTCTCCTGCGGCAGTTACGGGGGCACTATGGGACGGAGCGTGCGAAAAGCGAGTGACACCCAGCATCGCCTGACACTGGTGCAGATTGCGGGAGGACACGTTCAGAATGAGACATTTCCCGTGAGGGCAATGCCATGGTCAAAATGGACATGGACAGGCTGTTTTGGGAGGACCTTCTTGGATGGGAATGAAGGTGAAACCTCAGCATGATCACACCAGCTCAGCTGGGCCCTGCTCTGCAGTGTGCTGACTCAGAACGTCTCCCTCAGACGCCCGGAGGTGACAGTACACATCAGCCGCCCAGATCTGAACCATTGTTTGGCAGCTTTATTCCACGTCTGACTATGAGGCTTCTTTGGATCATTTTCAAATCATGCATGATCTGTCACTTTAGCTGTGAGGATCCTGAATTTACTTTTCCGAAGCCTTTCCTGGCCTGAGCAGACAAGGCTTCTTGGTTTTCTTTCTCTTTTAAAGTGTAAGCACTGGAAAATGACTGCAGCACTTTGCCAAGTAGTTAAAGAGAAGCCATCATTTAACAGTGGAGGTGGAGCAAAATGGTACCACTGTGCTGCAGCTCTGAAGACAAATTTGGACCTAGGTCTGCGTGTCATGATTTGGATCATCTTTGCTTTGATCAACCAACATAACATGTCTAATATGTCAAATCGAACCACTAAGCTGCCATGTGAACTGCTGAAACCTCAATTTCGGTTCAGATCGGGATCGGATCTCAGTGAGCTGGGCTGTGGCGGTGCTCGGCACTTACAATGACACAAATTGGTACAGACATATTGCAAGTTTTATCCCTGGGGAAGAGAAAGAAGGGTGTAGGTTACTCCACCAATTTCACACACAGAAGGGTGGTTGTTCAAAGCTCTAGACATACAGGAGACCATTTCTACCCGACAAAACAAGTCATACCCAACCGACAAGTTTTTCCTATGTGGCTCTGGAGAGAGGAGACCTGCCAGCGTAGTATCCCAACATCTTGCACTTGGAGTTCATGCAGCTCTTGGAGGGATCCCGTGTGGGGCAGAAACAGGAAAAACATAAATAAACCCACCCTTTTGGTTGCGCAAAGAAACAGAAGCGGTTACCTGTACAGAGATCAATGGTGCTATGCGCATTTAGTCGTGCAAGAGGAGAAAATGAACTGAAACACAAGTAGTGAGAATCCTCATCTTTGGTATTGTAGCTGTTGAGGTTTTGGTTGCTCTGTTCCTTGTTCTTTTGAAAAAACTGCATAGGCACAAATTAAAGACAATCTTCAACTTTAAGATGACTGAGTTGTCAAATGAAGCAGCAATCGTACTGGCTTTGCTTTGTTCTTGTTCTTGTCAACCCTTTGTTTGAGATCTGCTTCCTAAACTGTCCAAGATGTCTGTCAAAACACAGTGTGTTACTCGTTTGCTTCCTGACGTGCTTCCTTGTTGTTTTTTATTTTTATTTTTATTTCACTTTTAAATGGAACAGTTTGTTGCAGAAGAAGTAGGTGCAGAAAACGTTTCTTTGGTTTCGATTAAGTAGTACATAAAAAAAGTCTCAAGTGTCTCTGAAGAACCACAGCCCCGCTTGGATCACAGCCGCAGGCTCCAGGAGGGGCCGGTCACTGGTAGATGCGCACGTCGAGTGGCCGCGGCCGTGTCAGGGCGTGGGTCAGGGCTGCGGCATTGGTGCGGCCGTGGCCGGGGCTCTGCTCGCTCCGGAGGCAGAGAGAGGGCCTGGAGTTTGTGAGGCTTCCCCATCACCAAACAACCACCTGCACCAGCGATGATGAAGAGAAAATGGCAAGTTATAAACATCTTTGGCTTGCAGTAATCCTGTCTCTTTGGTGTGCTGTGTTCCCGCCAGCTTGGGTAACTGGTGGACAAAAGGAACTTAGGGATGCGATAGATCTCGGCGGCATATTGAAGTCATATGCGGCACATCTAAAACGGTCAGTGGCATCTGAAGGGCTTGTGTCTGTTTTTTTCCTGCTTGGAAGTGCTGTAAAGTACCAAAAAAATGAACAAAAATACCTCAAACATTAAATACGTCTCAGTAACAAGGACGCTGTCACGGAGGAACTAGATTCCCAGTAACAAAAAAGGACGTATTAACGACCTAAAAAAATCTAGATCTTTCAAAAAGTTGTGTTTGCTCCATGTACTGTAGCAGTTAAACTGACCTCCTGAGTGTGCATCTGCATTAGGTACAAACACAGAGCTTGTGACAAACTGCAAACTGTGCTTGAGGCGGTCACAGAGCTGTTCTCTACCGACCCGGGACCTTCAGCTGCGTCTGAAACAATCACTGTCACGAGTCCAGGACTGTACCTATCACTAGAGCTACTGCCGTTGTGCTTGATACTTTGAGCTCGAGTGAACTGAAGTTTCCGATCCGGGATCGAGCTATACTCGCCAATTAAATTAATCAAACTGAAAAAAAACCCCAATTAAACAAAACCTGAAATTTGACTTTTTTTTTTTTTTCCCCCTAAAACACTTAACAAAACCATGCCTGAGTTTTAAAAACAGATTCTCGGATTCTTTAGCGTCTACGTGTCAGACTTTGTGCTCCGTTCTCACGCAGCCGTGCCAGGGCGGCGAGCTTTGGTGCAGGGTGGTGCGGCCAGCGCTGGCGGCCTGCTGGCAAACGCTGGCCATGGGTAGGCTGCCCGGGCTCACAGCTGCACCCCGCCAGCCAGGGCTCTTTGGGGCTCAGGAGAAACTTGCCTCACAAATGACTCCCTTATGTTTCAGACCTGCTTCGCCTGTCCTGAGCATAGAATTGTATAGAAAGAGGTTAATTTTGAACTTGCGCCTGCTGAGACTGACTAAAAGCCGTAAGAAGTGTCCTCTGTTACAGCTGGGCTGGGGTTCATTTCCAGGAGGATTGTGCTTTATGTCACCAGTGAAGGGCCCCGCCGCAAAGCCGCTCTCTCTGCCGTGCCGTGCCGTGCCGTGCCGTGCCGTGCTGTGCCATGCCGAGCTGCACCGAGCCGAGCTGAGCCGTGCCACACCACACCGCGTCGCACCGGCCGCTCCCCGTCACGCTTTGGTGCAAGTGCTGGGGGCCGAGGAGGAGCCCCCGGAGCTCAGGTCGTCCTGCCACTTCTCCAGACTGCGCCGTCGGGCGTTCATGAAGAAGTTGCTGACGGTGGTGAGCTCCAGGCCCAGCTGCTGGGAGATGGTGATCTGCATTTCTTTGGAGGGGCGCTTGTTCTCCTTGAAGATAGCGAAAAGCGTTCTGCGCTGGAGGTCTGTGAAAACCAGGCGGGATTTCTTCTGGGAGTTGTTCCGCTCTTTGTTCGGCTCTTGCTCTTTGCGTTTGCAGGCTGGGGAAGGGGTGGAAGAGACAGAGAGAAATGAGCGTCAGGATGTGTGTGGTTGCCTGCAGAGCCCGCTGGCCACACCAGGCATGGATACCGGTGGGTGTGAGCTGTCACCCTCTGGTAGGACCCATGGGAGCCTGCTCACCCCACCCCACCCCGGCCAGCACCACGCCAGCATGTGGGACCCAAGGGTTCGCAGAGGAACCCTGGGGGGCTGTGCCAGTGTCCCTGCCTGCATCCCAAAGACCTGCATTTTCAGATATGGTTTTGGACAGGCAGCTGGTTATTCGGCACTGGAGCACTGAATTCCTGGGCAATCAGAGCCTGGGAATCCCCAGACAGAGCCCTCGGACTCTGAACAGTGCACACAACTTTGAGGATCTTCCACAGTTTTTATAAAGCCACCATCTGAAGAATGCTTTGCTCTTCTGTTACAGCAGCATCAGGATGAACAGTTTAGCTTATCTGATGTAAGTCCAGGAAAGAAAAGGCAAAGCACTTCCTTTTCTTCCCCTCACCAGCTAAAGCACAGATTAATTCTCCACAGAAAGTTCTCAGGTGCTGTAGCACGTAACTGCAGAGTACTGTTTTTTTTAACAAAACGCATGCTTAAACCCATGACTCCAGGTGCAACGGTGAAGGCAGGAACCCCCAAACTCCCTTTATTCAGGAGCCGCCGGGTAGGAAGGGCTGAAAGCCGTGAGGTGTCTGCAGAGCCCTTGGGCAGTGCTCTGCGGGGCCAGCACCATCCCTCTCCCCGGGGTGTCTCTAAGGCCAAGGGCAAAGCCAGCAAGAAACGCCCATCGCAGCTCAGGGCAGGTGGGGCAGCAGCGCTGGACCAGCGCTGCGCCAGGCGATGCTAATGGATCCTAAAAAAAATCAGTATTAATAGCTGATGTGTATTTATTAGCACAGAGAGAACATCAAGTGCTGAAACCAATACCACTGCCGTAGCATTTCCAGATTTAAAAATAGCCTGATAAGGCCAGCTACACAGGGCAGCGAGATAACAAAAATCCATATGTTGACATGGTTAGGTAATGTGCTGGGACAAAATAAGTAGAGTGCATTGATAAGTGGACGGGTTTTTAAGCAGCCCTATTAAATAATTCTGCAGGTCTAGAATGTGAAATGAGAAGCTGGCCCAAAAAGTAAAACTCAGGCTGTGGAAATGGCTGTAATTAACCCGACGTCAGGTCTGTACCCGTCTGCCTGTGCCTGAGCACAGCACCACTGGGACTATGCTGACCAGCCTAGTTTGGTGCAGGGGACAGTATTTCAATGGATTTCTGCAAGAAACTGGAATGTTTTGCTGGAGCGGCTGATCCTGACCTGTCTTTTGCATCCATTCTCAGCTGCCAGACTCCAGTGGCTGCAGCAGAGCTGCCTCTGATTGGAATATGAGGGTCAGACCATCTGAAATATCCCAGTGCCACTGCTGGGACCTGAGGGAGCAGGGCGGCAGCAAGACCTCCCCACATGGGCACCTTGGGGGTGTGGGGTGAGCCCATAACTGCGTCCCCATGGCCGGGCTCGGGGCTCCGGAGGTGGTTAGCCCAAAGGCATCGTCGTGTGGGAAGAATTTGGGTTCTCTGACTGCACCTCTAACATGCTCCACAGCTAATGTTTTATTGCCTGTCTGAGCTGAAAAAGCAGATTTTCGGCTGGATTTGTGCATTTAACGCTTTGTTTGGCCTGTTCTCTGGAATCTGTGCAGCAGTCGGTACCCCTGGCACTGGGGAAGTGATGAGCACCCCCATCTTCACTGCAGTTTCTAATAGGTTCCGGGACACTGGGAAGAGTCTGGTGCTTCCTAACATCACTAATTTATGTCCAGAGATAGTCGTCATTTTACAGTTATTGGTAGCTTATAATAAATAATGCAGAGGTATGTGCTTTTCAATGCATTCAGTAAATACTTTCCTTGAACTGTTAAGTTTGCTCTTGAAAAGGCACCACAAAGGCAAATGTTGTTCCTTGACATGCATTTATCAGAAGAGAAAACTGGAGTGAGCACTCTAATAAAATAAAGTTATTTTCCAGGAAACCTGCCTACAGAAAGAGAAGCGTTTTAATAGCAGAGGGGAGGGAAGCAGCCATTTTGATTCTGAGAACAATTTGATTTATTAACTGCAGTTAATACTGAACATGTTCTGTGGAAGAAAATGGACAACTGGCAGGAATTGAAAGCCATAATTGTGAAAAAAAATAAAAACAACAAAACCAAAATCAACGAACAAAACCAAAGAAAAAGCACCTTTCCTTTTCTTCTGCACTGGACTAGAGATGCTTTACATAGAGACAATACAGGAAGAGTGCAGAAATATTCAGCACTGCCTCACCTCATTCAGACTGAAATGGAATCCACTGATTTAAAGGGTGTTAAGAGTGGTGCAGAGACCTGACACTGCACTGCGGGGCTGGGATACCAAGGAGGGACAGGATGGCTTCAGGCAGCATAGCTCTGTCCTGCAGCTAAGACTATGGGAATGGTTAAAAAAATATTGCTTTAAAGTGCTTTTTGAAAAAATTTTTTTTTTTTTTTTTTTTTTTTTTTTTTTTTTTTTGGGTGAGATTGCAATAGTGTTTATTAACTTTCTCATTTAATGAGACCTGTTGAAACTCGCTTTAAGATTGCCTCTCACAATACCGGAGAGGCATCATTTGAAGAGATAAGTCTCAGTGCTGGAGGAGAACCTGCCTGCCTATCTGTTGCATTAGATAAGTAAAGGTAGGAATCAGTTGCTGAAAGGGGAATATTTTGTAGGTTTTTCTGGAGCAGCCCAATTAACTAAGCACAGGTGTCACTGCAGAATCCAAAAGGTTAAGGCAGGTGGGGATTTGAATTTTGGTTTTCATAGGAACAAAAAATTCAGGGAAATTTAGCTCTTAAAATTGTATCTTTGTTTTTATGAGAGTTGAACCAATCTCCAAACCCCACCTGTTTCAGAAAATGATTGAATGATCAGTAAGTTGGTTAAGAACTTTCTTCAGGGCCTATAAATATTTTGCTTTGTTTTAGATAAATCCTTACACAAGCACCTTCACACCAAAGGGTGGTGCCCTCAAGGGAAGAGTACATTTAATCAGGTCCTTAAATCCTTACAGAGGTACAATCACTATTGGAGTAAACAGTTTTGCCTAGCAAAGACTGCACTTTTAATTTCCAGCTGTAATTTTTGTCAGCACACCACCTGGGATATGGAAAGAAAGTCAAAGGAAAGCCCATGAAAATGCAATGCCTCCTAATTAGAGGCCCTTTGGCTGCAGTGTAATCCACTGATTTGGCACCCTGTGCTGCCTGGGGTAAACCTGGATGGACACAAAGCCACAGACTCTTCCAGGGGAACCATCCCGACAGTGGTTAAGTACCGAAGCCCCGAGGGCTCTGCTCTAGTGATCCCTAAATTGAGGCGGGGTAGAGAAAATCACTGCTATTCCACTGAATAAATCTGACGACTTTTGAATTTTTGCACTCTGTTCCTCCTCCTGCTGCCCATCTCCTCTCCTCTGGAAGCACCATAGACTGGGAAGGTTTGCAGGTAAGCAAAGACGAGATGGTCACAGCAAATGACAGAGCCAGAGCTGAGCACAGCACGCACTGATAAACTCCTGCCAAACCCTTTCCCTTCTGAAACAGAATGCCCGTAATGGAAATAATTACAAAAGAAACAGACAAAAACTACTTCTGAATGAAATTTAAGCTTCAGCAGATCACACAGCACTGCCAGGAAATGCCAAGTACAAGCAACCCATCTCTTCATCCTGAATTCACACCATTTTCTGTTCCTATTTCCTGTGCAAAGTTATCAATCACTACCAACTGCTGCTCAGGGAGGGTGGATGGGGGTGGTGGTGGTGTCTGGAAACACGTAGTATAATGCACAATGCTGGGGAAAAAAGTGGGGGGTGACCTCTGCCAATGCCGAGAATGATGCGTATTACCAGGGGAGGAAAAAAAGCTGTATGATTTTGGTGACAATTTCAGGGAATTTTGTGGGGGACCTTTGGCAATACGCAGCGTGATACACAGTGCTGAAGGGGACGGAGAACTGTATGATTTCCGGGGGTGGGGGCAGGACACCTCTGGCGCTACGCAGAATAATGCGCACAACTGGGGAGGGGGGAGGAACGGGACACAGGCACCGAACACCAAGCCCCGGCCCCCTGCGGCACACACCGAGGGCGGCATAATGACACGAGTAACTTCGAACAGTGCCAAATTCGAGGTTCCAAGCGGCGGATCACCTCGGTACAATGACACACTTTCCCCACAACCCACCGATGCCGGCAGTCTCCCTCCCCCCCCACGTTCCGCAGGAAAAAGGGCGGGCTCCGCGGAGAGTACGCGGAGCGAGTTGGAAGCGCAGGGCAGCGGAGCGAGAACGTGCACACGAGCGGGGCCTCCGCGACGCGCGCTCGCGCGCGCGCGCCCCCGCCATGAGCAAATCCAGCTGTTCTGCTGGGTGCTCTCATTGAAAACATCTGAATGGTTGGGACCAGCTTCAGAGTGTAT
>JANHGN010024820.1:14456-33909 GCA_024605025.1 Megaceryle maxima
CTTCCTCCTTCCAGGCTTTCACTCTTACTTCCAGGGTCAGGGATTCCTGAGGGCTGGTCTTACCAGTGAAGACTAAAGCAAAGATGACATTCAGTAACTCTGCCTTCTCTGCATCCTCTGTCACCAGGTCTCCCACCTTATTCAGCAGTGGGCCCACATTTTCCAGAGTCTTCTTTTTACCACTGATGTATTTGAAGAAGCCCTTCTTGTTCTCCTTTACTTCCTTGTTCAGAATTAATTCCAAGGGGGCCTTGTCTTCCTTGTTGCATCCCTACATACCCTGACAACATTCCTATCATTCTCCCAAGGGACCAGTCCCTTTTTCTACATGCTGTGAACTTCATTCTTCCACTTGAGATTTTTCAGCAGCTCCTTGCTCATCCATGCTGGTCTCCTGTGTCCTCTACTTGATTATTTTACTCAAAGGAATGCACCTGTCTTGAGCTTGGAGGAAGTGATGCTTGAATATCAACCAGCTCTCTTGGGCCCCCTTACCTTCTAGAATCTTAGCCCAAGTGATTCCTCCAAGTAGGTCTTTGAAGAGGACAAAGTTAGCCTTCCTGAAGTCCAGGGTTGCAATCTTATTGCTTTGCTTCTTCCTTGTATGATGCTGTACTCTACTGTGTCGTAATCACTACTGCCAAGGCTGCCCCCAACCTTCACATCCCTGACCAGACCTATTTTTTCCTTTAATACAAGGTCCAGCAGGACTCCCTTCCTTGCTGGCACTTCCAACACCTGCATCAGGAAGTTATCATTGATGCATTGCAAGAGCCTTCTGGACTGAGTACGCCTCACTGTGTAGCCTTTCTAACAAATACTAGGGTGATCGAAGTCACCCATGATCACCAGGGCATGTGATCTTGAAGACACTTCCAGCTGCCTGTAGAAGGTCTCATCAGCATCCTCTTCCTAGTTTGGTGGTCTGTAGTAGACACCCACAACAGTTTCACCTATGTTTTCATGTCCCTTAATTCTCTCTTGTAAGCTTTAAACATGTTATTCATCCCTCCCTGGGAGAGCTCAATGCATTCCAGTTGCTCATTCCAGATCCCTCCTCCATAAGGCCACTGTGAGAAGATGCCCCTTCCCCTCCAGCAGTGTGATGTTGGATGTAATTTGTGGTGGGAATGGAGGAGGCAAGGTGGTGAATTGCCCCTTCTTTGTATCCCTGCATCCTGCCTATTTCAGAGCTGGGACTCAGGGCCACCTCCCCAGTGATTCATCTTCCTTCTCACCCTGCCCCTATCCATCTGCTGACACCATTTTTCCCCTTTATCTTGAGCTGTGCTCCAGAGTCATGTCCTTAATCTTGCTGTACACTGCTGGAAGGGAAATCTAATTCTACCTCACAATCCTGAATAAATGTGGACACCATCCATTAATTTTGTCCAGGGATGCAGCCCAATTATGCTGAGCTTCAGCTCCACCTTTCTTTGTCAGCTAATCTGTTCCTTCCTTGTGTTGCTCCTCTTATTTCTTAAAGGGCCTTTTCCAGTTTTGCTTCTACTGGAGTCAGCTTGATTTTAGGGAATTCCTATTTAACCCCATTCTCCCTGGCATCTCAGATGCAGCAGTTGTTTGCTGGTCAGTCCTGGCTTTCCATTGTCAGTTCAAGACATGCCTTCATCCCTTCATTAAAGTTAATTTGAATCAGCTCATTATTAGTTCAGGCCAAGTCTTCTGTCTCTCATCAGCTCTCCTGTAATTTCTATAATGCTTACCCAAACCAGGTCTAAAACAGCATTGTATTTGGCTGATGTGCTGATGATTTAGTGAATTACTTTTTAGCCAACACTTCCAGGAATAGCTGGGCTGTGCCATTGTTAGCAGCACTTAATCTTCAGCCTATCTCAGGGCAAAATGCCCTGCAGGACTTTCTGCTCTAACGCTCATGTTGTTGTCTGTCTTGCCCAGATGTGACCTCAAGACATTGCATACTACCATCTGATGTAACTGGGAGCTTTCCTGCTGTGTGCTAGTGATCTGCAGCCTTCTCTGTCCCTTTCCCCAGTAAATTCAAATGGAAGGGTCACAGCCTCAAACCACAAATTGTTGTGGGGTTTTTTTTTTGGTTTCGTTTTTTTATTTTGATCCCATCTGCAACATTTGCTACTGCTTCAGTCCTAAAGCCAAATCCATCTCCTACATGAAGATTGAGGGTTACCTCTGACCCCAGTAGGAACTGCTCCTGTGTAAGGGAAACTCCTGATACTGAAGGTCCTCATGCAGGAGTGTTTTGCCCTGTCACAATCTGACATCTTGATACTCAGACACTCAAGAGATAGTTTAAAACTTGCATAAGTGATGATGGCTGTTTCCTAGGCTGTTTTACTTATGCTGTCAGTGCTTCAGAGGTGGGTTTTTCTAGGCATGTTCAAGAGGTATGTGATGCCCTCATCCCTTGTGTACCTAAATGCTCTTTGACTGCAGTCCAACACCTGGTGAAGCTGATGAGAGACTCCTGAGGACAACAGAGGGTACTATTCTAGCAGTGTTGTGTTGCCTGTGATCCCAGGGGAATGTCTGTCTGTTCCTCAGCCTTCCCTTCACCTCTTGCATGTGTTTTGTATGTGTCTGTGTTGCCAAAAATCTATCCAGATGAGAGTCATTTGGATGTTGCTACCTTGCCAAGTTGTCATGGTGTTGGCAATGATGTTTGTGGCATACCAGCATAGTTCTGGACTGGAGACGGAGCTCCTAGACCATAGTCGTGAGGATGCAAGTAGTCTTAAGTACACAGAGGAACTTAAGCTTTTTGCCTAAAAATGCAGCGTTTCCCCAGATGTGTTAAGGTCAGAATTTTCAGGGATGGTAAACCTGGAGTGTGAGGCAGCTGCAATTACAAGAAGCACCATCACTCTAATCTGGAGGCAGATTGAGTAACCCACCTTGGTTTGTGTGCTGTGCCAAGATGGTACTGTGTCCCGTTTTATGTCATGCTAGTGGGCTTTGTCTGCCTGCAGTTGGGAAGAAGGGAGGCAAGGCTGAGCATCAGCTGAGTATTCCTATGCTGGGAACAGGGATAAGGGTTCATGACTTTTATCAAAAAGGATTCATGAATGCAGACAGAGACCACCTACAGAATCACCATGGAGAGGAGTCACAGAATCCTAGCATGGCAGAGTTTGGAAAGGACCTCTGGGGATCATCTCATCCAATCCCTCTGCTCCAGCAGGGTCACCCAGAGCAGGGGACCCAGGATCACATTGTCCAGGCAGGTTTGGAATCTCTCCAGAGAAGGAGACTCCACAACCTCTCTGGGCAACCTGGTCCAGGCTCTGCCACCCTCACAGCAAAGAAGTTTTTCCTTCTGTTCAGATGGAACCTCCTGGGCTCCTGTTTGAGCCCATTGCCCCTTGTCCAGTCACTGGGCACCACTGGAAAGAGTCTGCACACACACATCACCACCACCACTACCCCCCCCCTCCCCTTGATGCCCACCCTTTAGATATTGACAAGCATTGATCAGATCTCCTCTCAGTCTCCTTCAGGCTGAATAACCCCAGGGCTCTCAGTCTTTCCTCAGTACAGAGATGCTCCAGTTCCCTCAGCATCTTTGTAGCTTTCACTGGACTCTCTCCAGAAGTTCCCTGTCTCTCTTGCCCAGAACTGGACACAATATTCCAGATGCGGACTTGCTAGGGCAGAGTAGATCTCCCTCAGCCTGCTGACCTTCTTAATGCATCCTTTGGCAGGGGTGAATCAGAAGAGGTCCATCTTGTCTCGCTGTCTGGAGAAGCATCTTTCTTTGCTGATGAGAGTTTAGAGACTCTGCTCTCTGAAAATACTCATGCTACTTGATTCAACACCTGTACTCATGGATTGAGTTGTGGCTTTTGGTTGGTGCCTCAGAAGCAGGTTTGCCATGTGTTGCATTAACCCTTTGCAGCCTTGAGGAAATTGTGGTGCATGCACACCGAAAATGTTAGTGGCAGGCTGGAGCTCATTACTGGGAAGTCTGAGGGATTCCTTTTTTGTCAAACAGAGGCTTGGAGGGGAAGGGAGCCTCCCTGATTGGGGGTATAGGAAGAGAAATTTCCTTGGGATGGGTGAAGGACATGAAGGCAGAGCCAGGAGTCCCCTGTGACTTCATTAGGCTGTATGGTTAGCTGGAGCTGGCTGGGTCTCAAGTATTTTCCAGCTATCCATGGAGGGCACTTGGATAACTTCCACCCAACCCTACTCCCACATCCCCTCTTAAACATCTACAGGGAAAAGACTCCTATTTTTGAATTGCAGGGAATTCCTGTAGCATTACACACTGCATCCTTTGCAGTACCCAGAGAATTCATTTGATTTATGGTCCTGCATGGGGTACATGCTGGCCTTGTTTTTCATTCAGAAGTGCCATCTCTTACTGGCCACTTTCATGGCTCCAAGACTTTCCATTATGCCATGTCTGTCACTAGAAAGTGCAACTCTTGCTGCTTTTCTCCCCCCTTAAACCACTTTAGACTTGTGTTACAGCTTGATTGTCCATTCTGCTGACCCACAGGTTAGCAGACCCTCTCCTCTCTCCCACCTGTGCACCAGCAGTGCTCCTCTTGTTGCTGCAGCAACAGCTGTGCCTCTCCACAGTATGTCAAGTCTTCCCCTTTTGATGAAGACAGCCCTGACCTCGACTCCTGGATATAAGCATCTACAAGTACAAAGATGTTATCTGCACCATGGCCTAGGACACAATTGTCCAAGGAAAAGCATCAAAAGTCAGCAAATGTTTGATGACTTTCCTATTTGATGTGATGGGGTGACATGGACAAGATGGAGTAGGATGCTGAGAAGAGATGCATGATGATAGGACAGGAAACAATGGACCCAAGTTAGAACATGAGAAATTTGGATTGGATGTCAGGAAATTTTTTTTTTACCGTGAGGCTGATGAAATACAAGAATAGGTTGCCAAATGAAATTGTGAAACCTCTGAGTTCAGAGCTGTTCAGGTCTCTGGATGTGGCCTTGAGAGACCTGTTTTGAACAAGGGAGTCAGGCTAGATGACCTGTGGAGGTTCTCTTCATTCAAAACTGAGTCTCTGATTCCGCTATTCTAGATGACATAGTCACTGAAGCTGCTGCACTTCATCTTCCTTCCCCTTTTTCTATAGCCTGAAATGTCACACAATGACAGCACATCATTAAGTCCCATACAGAGCTACAGATTCCTGATCCAGCACCAGGACCACACAAGCATCAGTGTGGCTTCACTGTGCTGCTGTAGAACAATACAAGGTTGAGGCTTCTTCTCCATCTTGATTTCTGCCAACCCTGAGTCCCACAAGTAGTAGTACCTAAGACTGCCTTAGAGTCTGATTGTCAGCTAGTGCCATTCAGCAGAACTCTTAAATCAGCTGTATAACAGGTAATCACTGTCATGAGGGAGAGCCTTGTGTCTGGACAGGTTCCCTCAAATACCATAATTCTGGATGTTCTTCATGTCCATGTCAGTGTCTAATAATGACACTCTGTAGTCCTTCTGCCCCTAATATCTTTCTGCTGTTGCCTACACTCTTCTTGCAAACTCCACTCTCCCAGGGCTGCAAATGCTCCCCAGGTCAAGGTGATGTTACCATGCACTAGCTGCTCACTGATGAGTTTTGGATGCTCCTGGAAAAACACTTGCTTTGAATCTGGAAAATCTAATGACTCTTCTGTCTCTCTTCTATCCTCTACCCTATTTTGGAGGGTTGTGTTGGTTTTTTGGTGGGTGTTTTGTTTGTTGTTTTTTATTATTATTTATTATTTATTATTTAATTTCCTGCTTAGCTGATGGCTGTGCCTTTACCCTGCTGTAAATATAATTTAGTTTGGAATACTCCTGTCTTGTAGGCATTGAGAAGCTATTTGGGGATCAGAGGAGAGGGCAGTCATTCAGACTGTTTGTGGAGACCAAAGGCTGCTCTGCCTTCCCCCTGGGAAAATCACAGAAGCGCTGAAGAAGAGGGAGAGCATGACCTTGGCAGTGAGCAACAGACAAAGACGCCAGTTGCATGCTCCTCGTCTAAGCTAAGGATACCAGTGGGAAATGACGATTAAAGGGAATTGGAGTTGCCCATTCTAGAGTTGTTTTGGTGTTTTTCATGCCTTTAGGGATGTCAGCAGGAGTATATTTGTGCTTCCCATGCTGTAGTGGGTGAAATCAGTGTCCTTTCCTTCTCCATCCATCTGAGCATCTCTCAGTGCTGGAACAGTTCACCCTGCCCCAGCACTGAACCATCCAAATCTCTCAATGGGAGGAAATTAGTTAGTTATAATTAAGGATTGACAAAAAATGTTGCTAGTGTCAAGGGAATGGCAGGCGACAGCCAGAAAAACATCATGTCTCCAGAAGAGTGGCAGCGGGAATATCCCTCTGAATAGGGCTGACGTCAGCTCTTGGAATTTGAACAGCCTGGAAGGGCTTGGGTCTATTTTTCCAAGATATCATAGGTCAGGAATCAACATTATTTTTAAGCCTGTGTCCCCCGAGCAGCTCTGATGCATGAAGGAGACTTTCTCTTCTCCTTCCCCCTCCTTTACGCTCTATTTCTATGAAATTTTTGCTTCTCTTCCTTCCGAGTCATGCCACAAATATGTCCTTCAGGTTTATTTATTCTTCTCCCTATCTGTTCCTCCTGGCCTGCTCCCGTCTTGGTTGGGTTGAAGGGATGGCGTCAGCGTGGCGCGTGTCTGGGATGCTCAGGCGAGACATCACAGAGAAGAGATCATGTTCTCCTAATTTGCCGTTTCCGGTTGGGAGAGTTTTCTCTCCACAAGCTGATGTGGCTGGGGAAAGTGTTCTGGGAATGCTGCTTTGTGGTGGGAGATCTCAAGGCCTGGTGAAGACAAGCTGGTCATCTCATCTCGCCGTTAAATGCTGCTATGGAGTCCTGCCAAGATTTTCTAAAGCAACTGGAGTTTTGTAGCTGCTTTGGTGCTGGGAAGGTGGGTAAGATGTCTCCAGTACAGGATGACCTACTGGGGCTGACCAGTAGGGAAGGAGCAGTCAGCAGATCCTGATTATCCGACACCTCCCAAGTCAGGAGTGGCTTCTAAAAGTCTCTACTATTTCAGATTTAGGGAAGTGGCCACCTCTGGGCTTACTAAGCTCTGCTCCACATGCCATCCTGTTCTAGTCTACTTCTGGAATCCTGTTCCTCTGTTTTTCTCTTCCATTTGTTATAACAACCTCTCTTTTTATAAACAAGTCTGTCTGTATAATAACCAGGGATCTTGCCACCTCAAACAGCATATTTGCACATCTCTCATTGGTATCCCTTCTCACTTCGCATTTCATCTAAGAACATGCTTTTTCCACCATAAGCCCATGCTCAACTTTTTGCCCTGTCCCTTCCCTTCTTCTCACTTTTACAGAAGCTGCTCATTCAGATATAGCTGATGTGCTTTCAGGGCTAGTCCACTGTAAAGAAATGATCGCATTCCCTTCGTAATCTCTCCAGCAGCTCAGAGATGCCAATTGCTTCTGGAAGCATGGGAATAAGTGAAATGCTTTCCACCACCTTAATGTTGCTGTTGGCCTCATGCTGCAGGTTTAGTCATCCTGATGACATATTTCCACAATGGTGCATTTCCATCATCACTCCACAGTGATGTATTTGAATCTTTTCCATGAGTATTTTTCCCTGCTTAGAGTCTCTTAAATTAATGGCTTCACAATGTGGGTGAGGGTCTTCAGATTTTGAAGACTTAAGGACAGTGTTTTCAAGCTCTACCTGTCCTAATGCTTTCTCAGCCCATGAGGTTAATGGCACTGATGGTGGAAATGGTAGTACTTGATTTAAGAGAGTATCTGGCATTTGTAGCACAGCCGAAGGACCTTCAATCCAACTGCTGTTATTATTGTTAGGTCCTGATTGCTCTACACAGCTGAGGACATGAACTTCCTAAAGATCCACACTGGGACTGTTGGTGTACTGGTGAATGCTATATAGACCTCTGACCTGTGCAGAAACAACAATGGAGAAGGAAGAGTGAACCCCAAATTTCCTGACTGCCGCAATTTTTTTGTTTTTGTTTTCCAAGTGCTGAGAGACACACTGTGTTGTGAAGATTATTTTGTGGACACCAAGATGTACCCATGGGTGTTACTGCTCTCCTGCAATGCTTGTTGCCTACCCACCTTTGCCAGCCTGTTACTTTCCCATGCCCTCTAGGAATGGATGTCTTGGATGTCCCCATGACAGTACTTTATCTGCTGATGTTCTCTTATTTCCAGCTCTGGAGATAGGAGGAGAAACAAGCAGCAGTATTGTCAGGAGGTTTTCCCTATTAAACATGCCCTTTGATGGATCTCTCCCCAAACATGTCCCTCTCTCCCCATTAAGCTTACTTTGGGAGCTCCTATGCTTTGCTGTCCTGGCTCCTGCAGACATTTCAGACCTCCTGTCGGAGAGGATTCAGATCACGTGCAGAGGGATAGATTCATTTGAAGAGGGTCCTGCTGGTGGCTCCATGCTGGGGGGACCCAGGCAGCACTCTTCTACAGGGTCTGATTTGAGGAGACCTGGAAGAGAGATTTTTTTTTTTGAGCAAATTCTGAGATAGCTTTTGCTCGTGCTTGTCAACATACAGGGATTGGGGGTGAGTTAGCTTGTTTTTTGATGTGTTATGTGCCTGTGCTCTGCAGGGACCCTGTGCTTTCACATACACTGCCACCTCTGGCATACTGGTTTTCCTGGGGAAAAAGAGAGTGGAGGACCATGGTCATGAGCTTCTCCAGACAGACTAGAGAAGCTAGAGGAAAGACTTCTTGGCCTCAGATGGCAAACACTCCATGCTTGCAAGAATAAGGTTTGATGTCGATTCCTGCCCTGACCTGTATCAGGGACCGCCCCTGAAAACCCTTGTTGGAACCAGATGGAATTCTGGATTCCTTTCTCTCTCTTCATACCTTGAGGACAAGTCACTTCCTCCCCCAGTTCAACTCTTTTCCCTAGAAGGACTGACCTATGCATTTTCTTTCTTGTTTCATTGTTTTTCTTCACATTTTTGTCTCCTTTTATTGTACACTTTGGGGTCTCTTCTGTCCTTGTTGCTGGAAAACCTTCTCTAAGAATAGAACTCATCAACAAAACAACTGTAATTAGCAAAACTTCTTCAGATTTGCATGGCTGCCTCTCCCTAGCAGAACTTGCACCATACAAATCAAGAATTAGTAGTGTCATGGGACGTCCTGTTGAAACTTGCTAAATTCTGCCATGTTTCACCAAACACCATTGGTTTTAGAGAGTTGAGGATGGGGCCTCCAGGTCTGCTGCCCCCTTTCCAGGATATCTACAGGTGGCTCCTGCTTTTCCTCATTGCTCTGTGAAGTCTATGCTGACTATCTTCCCTCCATTGTCCTTGCAGGGCGTACATGAGCGTGAAGGAGCTGAAGGAGGCACTGCAACTGAACAGCACCCACTTCCTCAATGTTTACTTTGCCAGCTCAGTGAGGGAAGAGTTGGCTGGTGCTGCCACTTGGCCATGGGATAAAGAGGCCCTTAGTCACCTGGGTGAGTAAGCTACCCGCACTCTTGGGGTCTCAGGATTATTGTTTTTCCTCTCGGTTGATTTGGCAAAAAGAGGCAGACGTGATTTGGCTCATCACTGAGGTTGTTTAACAAAGAAGGTCATGATAATGGGCTTTGGGTATACCAATAGCTGCTACTTTAAGAAAAGGAGCTGCCTGTCCTCCTTGCCCATGTGGATAAGGTGGTGAGGTTACACACAGACAAGTGACTTCCAGGTTGTTATGAGAATCTTTTAATGGTGAAAGCAGTGAGACAGAGGGAGAGCTTGGGGAGAGCTGCAAGTTCACTACCAGTGCAGGCTCTGGAGAGGGTTTAGATTTGCATTTGGCTTCTTTGGGGCCTTCCAGGTCTATCTTCCAGGATTCTGGAAAAGGTGAACTTCATTTTGCAGCCTGTAATGACAGATAAACCAGGAGTGTCAGTGACTTCAGATCTGAGAATCCAGATTTGAGTGACTCCAGAGCTGACAAGGCATTGAGCACTGGCCACTTCTGAATCCAGCTGCAAATGTGAGGCTGCCTATCAAATTAAACTATGTTTTTATAACCCGGCTTACTACCTGATGGAGGCAAGGTTCTCCTTGGCTTTGGTGAATTGCAGGCAGACCCTTAAGGTCAACAGACCCAGCAGGCTATGAAAGAGTCAAAGTGGCAGCTGCTTCTCTAGAATGTAAATATATTGTGTGTTTTCTCCTATTTCTGCTGTGTTTTTTTCCTGCCTCTCCTTCCACCTCTTCTGTGTTGGAGTTTTCTGGCAAAGCCCTTGACACTTTGCAGTCAAAACATCTAAAGTGTTTCTCAATAAGTAGCTGGAAATAATTACTCCTGACACCTGTGCAGCAGACGTAGAACTTCTGCTTTTATAAGTGCGTGATGTTCAAACCTTGAAGGTTTTACACTGCTGTTAAAGACTTGTTTTAAAGTTCTTTTTTGCCAGTTTCCCTCCCTCAATGAGTTTCAGGACTGTTTTTTCAATAGCATATTGCCACAGTTGCTTGTTGAGGAAGGCAAATCTCCATGAAATTTATTCCTTCAGCTTCCAAAAACCACTTCCAAGGCTCAGCTTGACAATCATCTTACTACAGCAAGTGCTTCAGCTACACGTGTTTTCTTCGGACCTCTCCCAATGGCTTGCAAGGAGTTGTGTGGAAGGGTAATCAGGGTGACTGGTTTCATCAAAAGCTTGCATTTAGCTCTGTTCTCGGAGTTTGTGTCCAGCCAGGGACACAAGAGGTGGCACCATCTGGAAATGTTGGATCAGGGTTTTACCGCAGAGCTTCAGGGGAAGAGCAGTGTTGTCTTGGCTCTGTTGCCAGAGCTGTGAAGTATGAAGCTGGATCTGAACTACTTTGAGGATTTGCCACAGACTTTGGTTCAAGATTGTCCTTGGTTTTAGATTTAATGAGCTGGGGAGGGCGGGTGGCGGACTCTGTTCTCTGGAAGCAGTAGGCTCCACCACATCATCGAGTGTTTAGTACCACGCACAATGTATATTATTGTCTAGTGCAGAAGAAACTTGGGATGGAGCAGATCATGAATACAGCTTTTGACAAAACCTCTCAGAAGAGCTACTGGAGAATCTGAGTAGATGTGAATCTAAAGCAATGAGGAAAGAGCAAGGAAAAGCTTTGGAGAAGTAAATGGTAGTTTGAGAAATTCCTGAGCTTGAAGTACCTAAGGGGTGGAGACAGGTCTTTATGCAAGACAGAGGCATCTGTCTCCAAGAAGACAGACTCCTTCCCTTGCACTGAATGTAGATAGTCCCCTGTCTAACTTGACTTTAAAATATTCAGGTCAACACACAGATCTTACTCCCCCCCAAGCCACTGTCTGCTGCTGTGGAGTAGAAATGCCATGGTGATTTTTCCCTACGTATATACAGACCCTCTCACACTTTGGTTCTCCTCCTGAATCGAATTGACTTCTCCAAGAAGCTAACTTGTCTCTTGGCTCCAGAGACTCTTGGTCAGATTTTGCTCTGTTTATCTCTCCAAACTGGCCTTTCTTAGATGTTTCCAAGACAAGTACCAGGAGACTTTCTCTCCAACCACTGTCCTTTCTTCTGTTTTAACACTTCCTCTCATCCCAAAGCTCACTAAATGTTGTTTCCAAATTGTTTTCTGTCACAATTTATCTAGATGTTTTTTAATCTGCCATCTGGAGTTTGAGCTCATTAAAAACACTTTCATAATTTTTTGAGTGTGTCTTTCAAGACAGTCCCCCTCACCTTCCTGTTGGTGTCTTTACCTTCTGGAAGTCTTCAGTGAACTTTTTTCTTTCATTCTCTTCTGTTCACCTATGCTTGTTTTGGGCTGCCAGAAATTAAGTAACCATTCCTATACTGATAACTTGCAGGTATAATGCTCTCCTTCAGATCGTTTCCCTGAGTAAATTTGAATTTCAGGCATCTTTCCTGAAGGCTTAGAGATGGCTTAACATTTTAGACCAGCAGTAATACTAACCAACAGCAACTGTAAGAGGTATTTGCTGCCTTAGAGAGGGTGAACTGGTCTATGACACTACTATAGGCAGTGTTTCAGCTGCTGTGGAGCACCTAGTTGGAGACAACTTGGAGCCAGCTAGCAGCAGAGGTGGAAGATCTCAGGTCTGTTTGCACCACTCCCTCTAACTATACTATCTGTCTCAGTCTTTCCACCACAATCACAGTGAGTTCCTCTCAAATTCAGAGTTCCTTCTTGGAGTCTGGAATGAATTTTCTGAGAACTGAGAAGTAAATCTTTTTAACTACAAAACACAAGGAGTTGAATAGCCCCTGTCTGATAAAAAACCCTTCACTTTCTGCAGTGGAAAGCCTTGCCTCAAAACCCCCTAGCAATGTAATAATGTAGGCACTTCAAACTTCATGTGTTGCTGCATGTGAACTGTATTTGCGTAAACATGGTCAAAAGGAAGGCCATTGTGAATATTTGATGTTATAAATACTTTCTGCAGTTATATAAGCTGAGGCCAGCTCATATATCTGACTGAGGTCAGTGGATCCTGACGGAGGGCCAGGCGTTCCATCAAAGGTACCTTAAGCAATGGCTATCTTCCTGTCTGACTAACCCTCATGTGTTTGTTCCATTAATTGCTGTGACTCAATGTTTGGGGAAGACTGGCCCTGTGATATAGGTTCAGCTTTGTGGTTTGCTGTTTAAAGATCCCATGCTTGCTTGAACATGTGTTCTGTACAGCAGCCCCAACCCAGGAACAGGTTGGCTTCTTGGTTACTGGCTTGAAAGAGTCCTTCAGCATTGCTGCTAGAAGCAGGGCGATGTCCTGGACTGGGATGTGTGAATGAACACCAAGTGAGGTTCACATCAGTGCTAATCATTTGCTATACTGATGGACTGGGCAGCTCCTGTTGCTTGAACAGAGTTGAGGCTTGACCTTGGGGTTTTACCAGCTCTGCAGCTGTAGCTGGTAGGTCTGATCTGGAGGGAGAGGATGTCAAGGCCAGACCTGAAGCTTTTCAGCTACCTTGTCTTGGTTGGGTGAGCAAGTCCAGAGAAGGCTTTGGTTCACCTGCCTTGAAGTGCTGGACCCCTTTGATGTCACAGAGACATGACACTGAAGCTTTTAGATCGGTTGTATAAATACTAAGTTTAAGGATCTCCTTGGGCTGGCTCTCAGGCATGAGAGGGAAAGTTCACTTAAAGCCCGGTTTAGCCCAACTCACAGGGCAGGAGATGGCAGTGTGAGCTGCAGAGGAGGGATAGGGGAGGCTGGTCTTGTTGGGATGTTACAGAGACTTCCACATCTTGCCTTCACAGCCAGGACCCTGTGGAGGGGAAATAAAACTTCCTGGTCCAAAGCTGGCAGCTCTCACAGCTCATCAGGGAGCTGTGGGGATAGGGGATGGAGGAACAGGGATGTTCTGGAAGAAGAAGGCAGAGTTCTCATGCTGTTTCTAATCCTGCCATCTAATTAGCTGTAAAAAAATAATAAAAAAAACCCCTAAAAATATGATCGTCCTTGTGGAGTATGTGGGAGGAATGGGAGAGGGGAAGCCAGCAGAGAGGAGGGGCAGGGACAGGGTATCCCAGCCTTGGCATCCCTCCTCTGTGACTGTTTTGTCCCTCCCTGGACTGGAATCCCATTAATTCCCCCTCATGGGAAGAACGCTGGGTTTCTGCTGGAAGGAGGGCTATTTGGTCACAGGGCCTCCCATACCCCTGGTGCTCAGCCCCGTTCCTTGTGGTTAGTGCCGCAGGATGAGTGCAGGGCTTTCACATCTCATTTATTTGTTTCTGAACTCTATTTTCTTCATGCGCATTCCTCTGTCCAGACCTTTGGGCAGGCAGCCCCCTGCCTTCTTCAGGCTGGGGTTTGGCTGCCGAGATGCCTTTTCTTTCTGTTCTCTCTTCTCCCATGCCCTGTTTTGATTAAAATGAGAAGCAGCTTTTTTATTTTTGTGCCCACTGGGTTCTCCATCAATGGGATGCCCTTTGCTATATGTCGTTTACCAGCCTGGTAACTGAGAGGGGGATGGCTTGCAAAATCCTAATGATTGACAGGACACAACAAGAAGAAGGTCCCAAAAGGATTTTTCAACCTCTGTACCTCCTTGTGGTCCATCTCCAGTCAACTAAAGGGTTGACTGGTGAGATGCAAGATCCTCCGCTCTGGTGTTTTACAGCTGGGGAGAAAGGGAATGCAGCTACTTAATGATCCATCCTTTGCCTCATGCCAAGCTGCCCTGGGAATAAAATTCACACTGTGGGGAGGAAGAACGACAAATATGAATTTTTATGTAAGAAATGGTGCTTTTTGACAGGTCCGTGATGTCTCTCAGCCCTTCCATGAGCCACACACACAGGATGCTCCACAGATGATGTTACCCTTATTTCTTCATCCTTTTGCAACCCTGTTAGGCACAAGAGAATTGATCAGGGCATCCCTGAAGGCCCCTTTTGAGCTCTAACCCAGTGTTCACACAGCATGGCTTCACCAGAGGAGTTGCAGACCTGCTGGTGTCCTGCCAGGGACACTGTGATCTGTAGAAAGCCCTGTCTTGGAAAGAATGCCCTGTAATTGAGGACATGAGGTAGTCTAGCAGTGTGCAGAACTGATTCAAGCAATCTATCCTGTGGCAGGAGATGGGATCACACCATGGCCCACTGCCAATTTTAGCTTTACTGGCAAAGGCAGTGACCAGCAGCAGAAATGCAGTAGCAGAGGTTCTGCTGTGAGGTAGCTGGCTCAGTAAATCCTCCAGAGCCCTACAAAGGAGGGAGCAAGCTGTGCCAGAGCCAACTAGTCACCATGCTGCCATCAAAGCTGTCTGGGTTAAAAGTAGTTAGGTAAAAACAGCCTCCCATGTTGGGGGGTATTGCCTGGAGACAGCCTGGGCACATGCTGGGTTCTGCTTTTTGCCCTCTTGTCTTGCTCTGATGTTCCTCAGCCTTGCTTCTCCACCATAAGGAAGCATGGAAAAATGAAGGGAGCGAGGAAATGAGATGAGGAAAGGTGAAGAACTGGACAGTGAAAAGCTGCAAACTAGGGAAAAAAATGCAATTTCAAAAAAGATTTTCATTTGGACAAAAAAGAAATAAGAGGAGGCCAGAGAAGAGAGGTAAATTGTTTGGGGTTTTTTGTTTTGTTTGTTTGTTTTGGTCTTGTTCATTTAGTTTTGTTGTGTGTGTTAGTTGTTGGGGTTTTTTTGTTGTTGGTGGTGGTTGTTTTTTGATGTTTGGTTTTTACTTTGTTCTTGAGCATTCCCAGCAGGTGTGGTAAGAGTTGTCTGTAGAGGGTGTGCATCCCAGGTCAGGGGTTGGAGAAGCTGTCAGTGGGCAAGGGGGAGGCTCTGCTCCACCTGGCATTCCTTAGCATCACTGATCCTTGCTCTTCCAATCAAAAGTGGGTGAAAAGCACCTTGTCCTGCAGCCATGAGGCAGCTTACGGCAGGGTCATCATGAGTCCTATCCAGCTTCACACTGTTGCTGTCAGTATGAGGTGGCAGCTCTGGGCAGTTTCTGGAGGATTTAGTCAGTACTCCAGTACCTTGACAGTTGAACCTGCACCAGACAGGCTTGGACATGAACTTCCTGCTTGAGTCAAGGGCCTGAGGTGCCACAGTGAAGAAGACTAGGTCTGTAATGGCTGGGGAGATCTTGCCTGGTTCACTTGCTACACCTCATCCACATGCAAACCCCTCTGAAGAGGAGAAAGGGATCTTCAGAAGCTGTGTTTTGGAAAATCCCTCTCTAAAATACAAAGTGAATTCAGGTCAGGATTGTGGTAGAAGCTTAGTGGATTTCAACAGCACCTTGTGAGTGTTTGTTTACTCCTTAGGGTCTGGTTTGGAGGTTGAATCAATAATCATTAATGTTTTCTAAGTAGGGGCTGAAGGCCCCTAATTTGAAGATTCAAAAGCACTGCTTGTGCTGAGGGTGGCTTCTAGCTGGCATGGCCAAGTGTGTCAGGACTTTGCTAGACATCTTCTTGTTCTCACCTGCCATGGGAGCTGGCATGCTTTAGCCACCTGTCTAGGCTAGGGAATGTCTTCTGGTTCAAAAGATTATTCTTGTAAATTCACATCATGTCTTGGTTTGGTGCCTTGGCTCCAAACCTCATTTGGAGTTGTAAATGTGAGGCAAAGGAGACACTGAATTATAAATACATGAAAAGACACCAAGGGAAATGGTAGCTGAAGTGACTGGAGATGTTAGGGGGGGGAGTGGTGTCTCATCACACACATCTCATTCTCATCAACTGGAAGAAAGCCCATACACCCCATTCCACTCCAAGAAGGCAAATAAACTCTCTTCTCATCCTACAAGAAGGTGAATAGGTCCATCTTCAGGTCTCTATCAGGCACCTCGTTTGTGACCTGGAAGCACAATAACAGGAGTTTTACCTAGCACAGACAAGTAATGGTGTCTGCCTAGTGTCTTCTCTGGGTGATGTTCTCTCTACTTGCAATTCTAGGTGGAGTTGTCCTCAACCCTGCGTATTATGGTATGCATGGCCACACAAACACCATGATCCACGAAGTGGGACACGTCCTGGGACTGTACCATGTCTTTAAGGGAGTGAGTGAGCGGGAATCTTGTGATGATCCCTGCAGGGAGACAACTCCATCTATGGAGACAGGAGACCTCTGTGCCGACACTGCCCCTACCCCAAAGAGTAAGCTCTGTCGGGATCCAGATCCTACCAATGACACCTGCGGCCAGACACATTTCATGGGAACACCCTTCAACAACTACATGAGTTATACAGGTACCAAGTAACCCTCATTAGAAATAGTAAGGGGTCACCTTCCCTAGAGACTTGGGGTTCTTGCCTTTCCACCTCCATTGATAGTCCTTTAGCTCATTCTCTAACTGATGTGGTTCCTCCTGGTGCACTAGGATGTGAAAAGCTGCAGCCAGTGCTTGCAGTAGCTTCTTGACCCCTTTCTTGCTGCAGGCTGTTTCCATTCCTCGCTCCCTGCCAGTCTGTCACTGGACATGCATTAAGGCCATTCTTGTCTTCATGGTGGTATGCCTTTGTTCTCTGGTCCTGAAGAAACTTTATTATGGCTATTATTTATTATTACTACTGCTACTATAATTTTAGACCTTCAAGTTGAGCTCTTCTGGCTTTGTTTCCAAAGGCATGCTGCAGAGGGCTGGTGTTCCTTCTGGCAACCCAGAAGGACCAAAGCATGAAGAGCAATTCTGTCCCCCTCTGCTGTAACCCACTGTGAGTGCCACGAGGATGGTGGCACTGCCTGGACACTAGAGCGGGTGAGAGCTAGTGTTGAGCAAGTGCAGGGATGTGGAGCTGCTGAGGCAGTGCCATCTTGTGGCTTTGGGGACACACGACACTGGAGAATCCTGGCAGGAGAGCCACCACACGCTGGTGTCTCCCAGGTCTTCCCAGAAGTTTCCAAAACAGGATTTGGAGATCAGGAAGGGTGCACGTTGTCATGCCCCAACAGTCGATCCCTGTCACCCTCAGACTCTCTTTTCTTCCCCAAGATGATGACTGCACCAACACCTTCACCCCAAACCAAGTAGCCCGGATGCATTGCTACCTGGACCTGGTGTACCAGCGCTGGGGCCAAAGCAAGAAGCCTGCACCCATTCCAATCCCTCCTATGGTCACAGGGCAGACACAGCACTCCCTTAGCATCTACTGGCTGCCTCCCATCAGTGGTGTCATCCATGAGAGGTAAGGGATCTGCTGTTGCGATGGTCTTGGGTTTGTGGAGGAGCCTGCTAGAAGGGATGAGGGATCATCTGCAGTGCAGAATGTCCCCCCTCCCTTTTCCCCCTTGCTTGCCTCCAGCAGAACCCTCAGACACAAGAGCTGGGCTGCTGTGATAGCCCCACTGGCACATGGGCTCTCCCGCAAGCTTTCTGCTGTCAGGGTGCCGGGAGGGGAAGCCAAGGAGTGTTGGGAGGCAATGCCAATTCTTAAACCCCAGAGTGCAATCACGGAATGAAAAATGAGCTTCATTTAGCACTTACTGTATAAAATAGCTCTTTACCGGGAGGAAATGCAGCCTTGTGGTTAAAGCAGGGAACTCGAACCACAAGACCTGGGTTTCATTCCCAGTGCTGTCACGGACTCATGGTGTAACTAACCAGGGGTAAGTCAGAAAACTTTTTAAGCCAGAGAAACCAGAGTTGTTTAGCTGGTGAGCAGTGCGTGGCCCTGAGTACTGGGAGGCTGTCTGTCTTCTTCCCGGCAACGAGGAGTCACCAAGACCCGAATACACCACCAATGCCTCTGTTCAGCAGCCTCTCTTACTATAACATTTTGGGTTCTACCAGGTTTTCTGTCTATGCTTTTGTTACGGGATCATAAGCATGTGTTGAAGAGCTCTCGAACTTGTATTAAAGCTGCTTCACAAAACTGCCTCTCTTGCAATTAAAATAAAGGTGCTGTTTGAGGGCAGCTGGGATACTTTTGGGTCAGTGTTTGCTGCCTTTTTAAAGAACGGGTGTACACCACAATGGACCTCTTGCCCAGGGATAGCAAGAGCACGTGCCTGTCACCCCTCCGGATTGAGAGCCTCTGAGTACTGGGTGGCTTTGAGTCATCCAAACTGCTTCGGTAGGGATTGAAGTGGTTTGAGAGCAGGAAAGCGTGGGTCTAGAAGGTAAATACTGGATCTTTGAATCCATCCCCAGCTCTTGCTCATAACTGGCTCAGGAGATTGTCCAAGGCAGGTGTCCTGCAACCCCTGACATGAACTGGTCAAGGAAAGGAGCTGGGGCTGACCCTTATCACAGAAAAGTGCCTTTTGCTTTCCTGGAGATTACAGTGGGGCTTCCTTCAACTGACGTTATTGTGACCATTTTGTGTTAGAGTGGAGATGAAAGCCAAGACCTGACTGGGATTTAGCAGAGGCAGACCCATGTGCACTCACCCCTCTGCAGAGGCATTGTCCCAGCCAGTGTGAAGTCTGTTAGCTCTGCTTTGTGGGTGGGGAACAGGCAATTCAGTGGCTCATCAAAGACTACCCTGCAAGAGAAGAGGTTAAACCCATCTCGTGCCACAGTTGCCCTTATTTTCCTGTCTTTGTTGAAGCTTATTCCAAGCAGGATGATATACCCAGGGGCTTCCTGAAAGCTTAGCTTTGCTTTTCCAACCTGCCATCTGATCCTGCCTGGACAAATGGATAGAAAATTAACTCGTTGTGATGAGATATGCCACTGCCTTTGTCTTCTCTCTGCAGGGAGCAGGACACACTCTGCGATGACTGTGCAGAGGACGGCACCTTTCATCAGTATGTGCATGAGGCTTCTTCCCCTCGGGTTTGTGATTCCTCTGGCTACTGGACCCCAGAAGAAGCAGAAGGTAAACACCTCTTCTCTTCCCCTGGCTGTGAAACTCCTGAACAGAAATTAGTTTTTGTTGGGGAACGAAAAAGCTTTTTTTTTTTTTTTTTTTTTTTTTTTTGTAAGCAAGGCAGGTCCATTCTCGTGGGGGAGACAGGTGAATGCGCTG
>JANHGN010024820.1:33919-88374 GCA_024605025.1 Megaceryle maxima
AAAAAAAGGAGAAGGTAACCCCCCTTTTCCCCCCCCTGGGTGTAAAACTCCTAAACAAAATTTTTTTTTTGTGGAAAAAAAAAAATGTTTTTTTTTTTTTTTTTTTTTTTTTTTTTTTGCTTTGAGAGTGAGATGTCTCCCCTTTGGGGAGGCAAGAAGGAATTCAAGGTGCCCAGGAGATACCTGGTAACTGCCAGACAGCTTTGGACAGATAGACACCCTGATACTAATCCCAGTCATTGCCTGGGAAGATGTTAATGAGATATACTGATCAAAAGAAGGGGCCTTTCATTGAAATAAAATCTTACAATATAGATCTTGGGACCTCATCCAAAACCTCAGGAGCATTCAAAGGCTTTGATGCAGCCTTGTCCAAAAGGAGAGAGGGAAGCACCTTGCTCAGTGCCACTGAGGCTGTATCAACTCCGGGGCAATCTGGGTTGGGTGCAATTTCTCTCTGGCAGGGTGAACAGCAGGATATCATATCTTCTCTTGTGCTGAGACCCAGA
The DNA here is from genome assembly GCA_024605025.1 of Megaceryle maxima. Classification (NCBI taxonomy): domain Eukaryota; kingdom Metazoa; phylum Chordata; class Aves; order Coraciiformes; family Cerylidae; genus Megaceryle; species Megaceryle maxima. The sequence continues at coordinate 34,429 of JANHGN010024820.1, forward strand.
TGTTGTTTTAGAGACTCACCTTGTGGACATGGTGATGGCTTTCAGGGTCGTGCAACTGCCATCGGAGCTGTAGGGCTTTTCATGCTGCCTCTGCTCCTCCCATTAAGCCATATGTACTGTACATGCTGCTGTTGAACCACATGGAGTCAGAAGATCTGTCAGTTCTGTGCATCTGCACATTTGAGCCACTGAGGCTAACTGAAAATGTGCCAGGGTGGTTGCAGAGAATTTGGACATTATTACACCTTTGGGATATAGCCCATGCTTTGGGAACAGGAATATCAGGATATACCTGAGATTCTGTGTCTGAAAACTCTTTAAATATCTCTTGCTACCATTGCAAGTTGAGGAGGGGGGGAAGGAAATCAACTCATATAATCAAGTTTGTGCTTATTCAGTGATACCAAACAAATCAAAGCTTAGCTCATTTATTGCCAGTTGTTCCCATTTCCCCTGCCTGCCTGATTCATTGGCAAATTAAAACTGCTTCTGGAATCATTGGATGTGGTTTTCTCCTACGTGTGACCTGCAATTATCACAAATCCCTGTTTGCTGTGGTGAAAAAAAAAAAAAACAAAACCTGGGCATGTTCTATGTTTTTAGAAGACTAATACTAAATGAATGCAGGCTTTGCATTGGTGCTGTGCCCTAAGAAATACTTGCAGTGGTTGATGAAGACTAAGGGTGTTTCTACTATGGGATGATGAATTCCAATGATGCTTTATGAGACTGAAAGCCCAATGCTACATTTATCTTGTTGAGTGCTAATCCACAATTAGGGAGGGCAGGCTAGAGATCTGAAGTCAGCCTGGGCACTGTCCTGGAGGTTCTGGTGGAAGAATATCCTTCCAAGAGCTGCTTCATTGTCTTGCTTTGGATCTGGTCCCTTCCTGGTTGTGACCTGTTCCAGCCTGTGCCTGTAGAAAGCTCTGATCTCTTCTCAGCCTATGTCTAAAGCCATGGAACTACAGGGACTTGTCATTCAGGTGCCCTTGGGAAGCCTTCTGTGTCTATGAGGCTACAGCACAAGCTTCATGTCGCTCAACTGTGTCTAGGCTGTCTCTAGAGCTTAGCACTGCAACCAGATACAGCATAGATGCCATTGTCCCTGTGTTAGTGGGCTGTGAGACACCAGATCTGGCAAGCTCTGTGCTTGATGCATATCCAGGAGCTGGAAGACTAGTGGTGCTTATTACTTCCTAGGATGTCAAGGCAGATGCCATCAGCTCTGACACATTCCCGTATCGGGTACAAAACCACATGGGTGTGCAGCTATGGCATGGAAATGCGTAAGTGCCTATGGGGTACTGCAGGGAAGGCAGCTCCTCTGGGTCCCCTGTGAGCTCAGCTGTCCCCTGCTTCTCATCAGCCTCCTCCTCATCCTTTCTGCCCAGGGCCCCCAGATGTGGACCAGCCCTGTGAGCCCAGCCTGCAGGCCTGGAGTCCGGAGCTCCATCTGTACCACATGAACATGACAGTGCCATGTCCCCAGCCAGATGGCTGCATCCTGGAGCTGCGCTTCCTGCACCCTGTCTACCCTGATACCCTCACCCTCTGGACCACATACCTCTCCACGGGCTCTCCCAAGGCACTGTCTGATGTTGAAGTACTGACAGAGCAGGGGGAGTCTATCCATCTGGGCCCCGTGGACACCTTCTGTGATGTCCCCTTTACTGTGAAGCTCAACATACCTAAAAAGGTGTCTGGAGTCAAAATCTACACCTTTGATGAGAGGATGGAGATAGACACGGCCCTGCTGACCTCCATGCCTCACAGCTCACTCTGTTCTGCCTGCAAGCTGATCCAGTACCGAGTCCTTCGTGATCCCCCCTTTGCAAACGGATCCCCTGCTGCCCCAGTCCAGACACACCGTCAGTTTGTCGACACGTGAGTGACAAGGCTGCTCCATCACAGGCTAAGGGGGTGGCTGGGACAGGTTTGATAATCTCCCAAGGGCCTGCCTTTGAATCTCTGCTTGGTTTTGCTTGTGTTTTGGTTCCGCCCCCTTGCCCCACTCTGGGAATTACCATGTTCAGTGCCATGAGCAGATTCCCCATTCAGCATTGAGGAAGCTTTCTGCAGACCCACCATGTTAATGTGACCCTTACCCATGATCCAGGGCAAACTAGGAGTTTAATAAACCCAGAAACATCTTTCCCCATCAGGACAACCAGTAAAATGGTTGTTGGAGTTAACACCACTTCTCCCCAGCTCAGACCCCGGGGAAATAAGCAGCAGGCCCCTCTGCATGACCTGGCAAAGACCCTCATCCCACAGTCTCTGCCTCTGGCAGCTTAGAGTACAAAGACGTATGTGAAACTGTGACACCGCATGGGCACACACGTGACTTCTGTAGCTGTGGTGAGCAAATCTATTGCAGATGTATTGGCTGTTCCCTCCTGCTCTTCCTTAAAGTCCTCTTTGTTCTTGCAGGGAAGTCATGCCTGGGCAGGTGTACCACTACCAAGTACAGGCAATCTCTGGAACAACGTCAGGAGAAGCATCCCCACCACTTGTCCATGTCCAGGGAGCACCCTACTGTGGGGATGGGAAGGTGACCAGGTAAGTTAAGAAAATCAAGCTCTCAGACGAGCTTTTTCAAGTTGTCAGGTCATCCTGCCCCAAAGGAAAGCATTGTGTTGGTCCTCCACCCATGGGTACTTCACTGAAGATGCTGTTCTGAATCCCTCCAGTAGACTGGGCTGTAGAGCTTGCATTTCATAAAATGCCATGTGCATATGAGATGGTCTTTTTAAGAAGCAGGGTCTGGATGAGGAGTCCAACCTGAACATCTTTACATCTGACTGTAGTGCTTGGTCTGTGGTCCATCTCAGTGAAGCAGCAGTTACCCTGCAGGAGTAGGTTCCACAGCAAGCACAGTCCCACACAGTGTGGTGTCTTTAGAAAGATGTCTGGTCTCTGCTTAGAGACCCAAATAAGGGATAGACCACCTCTACATTGTGAGACTCCAATGGTTCACCTCCATCTGGGCGGAATTATGCCAAATGTCTATATTTTAGCTTTTTCAGATTTAACTTCCAGCTTGCTCAGAATCCCTTTCCTTTGAAAACAACTTTCCTACCACCATGAGAGACAGTGCAGGAAGTACTGTGGTGTTGTACAAGACTTGTCAAAGAGGCTTAGAGGAGGGCTAGCTGCTAACATGGTGTCATCTGGTATGGCTTTAGCGTGAATTCATACTTGCTGAAAACTTGGTCCAGAAAGAGCAAGTGACCACACTAAGTTCCGTTGTTAAAGCTGATAGAAAAGTGAGATGAGCAGAAATAGGCAGATAGCAGCTGAGGTTTTTGGCAGGCTTTCCTGTCCCAGAGCTACTGTGGGGAAGACCATGCAGGAAGATTTGTCAGTGAAATGTTCCTCTTCCCTCTGATCTGTGGAAATGGAACCAAGATATGGGGTTCTCACTCATGACTGGGCAGAAGCACAGGAGTGTTCGGTCAAGGGTGGTATTAACACATCTGGCTGTTGTCCTCTTAGGAGCCTGGAGGAGGAATGTGATGATGGGGACTTGATGGATGGAGATGGCTGTTCCAGGAAATGTAAAAAGGAAAAAGGCTTCAACTGTGTTGGTGAGTCCAAATGGATTGAGACAGCCTTTTGAGGTGGGAGTCAAAACTGCATGTTATTCACAGTGCTTCTCAGAGGGGGATGTGGTTCACCTCATCACAATAAAACGTGGATCTGCAACTGGCATGATCCATGGAGCTTGTCAGGTCCTTGTGGTGGGAAATCCCAGGACTAAATGGCCAGCAGCCTCCTGGGACATGAGGATATGTGTATGTCTGGAGCCTGGTTTGTAAACAGGTTATCCCTGGTGTCCTTGTAGGGGAACCAAGTCTGTGCTACGTGCATGATGGGGATGGTGTGTGCGAGCCATTTGAGAAGACAAGCAGTGTCCTGGACTGTGGTCCCTACACGCCTGATGGATATGTGGATCTGTGGGCAGTGAAAGCCTACGCCTCCCATGAGGACGTAAAGTCCTGCCCTGTTTCCTTAGTCACTGGAGAGCCTGTTGTGAAGGTGAGTGAAGTCGGCAAAAAAAAAAAAAAAAGCCTCTTCTAGCAAAACCTGTACAGTAGAGCTTGGGAAGTCACTGCTGCAAGAGTGTATTGAGGCAAAGACCAAAGTCTTTAGAGCAGCTCTAAGTGTTCATTGATTACTATAATCCATTGCAGGGAGTCAGTAGAAGACCTGGTTGTTTCTCACGCCCCTCTTTCACTTGTCCCTAAGCCCAGGAATTGCAGTACATGGAGAGTTGTTTGATCAAGATAGGGAGCTCCTCCCCTGACTATGCAGTTTGCTAAATAGTGACCATCCCCATCCCATCACTAAATGAGCAACTTGGAGCATGTGAGTAATCCCACTATCGGTTTTAAAAAATCCTGTAAGACATAAGGTCAGGGTCTGAAAGGATAAAGTTGTGCATACATCAGCATCTGTGCTGCTCTCTGTCTCTCTGATCTGAGGCCAATATAAAAATCAATGGGAGAATTCCCATCTTTCATATGGGCTTTGGAGAAAGGCCTGAAGGTCTAGGACAGAATTTCACCTGATGGGTGGTAGTGTGGTGTGTGAATGTTCTTTCCCAGTAAGCCGAAGAAGTGCAAGAAATATGTAGAGGCCTTATTTAACCCTTTATTACATGTGTTTCTATTGACCTCATGTAAAGAACAATCTTCTTGAGACCTACAGCATGATTAAAGTACTCAGATGTACGTGTATACATGCCTTGGGCTCAGGTGTCTGCTCCTCTAGAATGACACTCATATCTCCCAGGTTTTGTCTGCCAGACCTGTGGAGATGTCAGGGATACCACAGGCCACTGAATGTCACAGAAGACTGGTAAATGAGTCAGATCTAATCAGCTCAGCCAAAATCGGGAAGCTGTGGTCTTACCTACCATCTCAGTTTGGCTCATTATTACTTTTTCAGCCTCACAGACACTATGGGGTGCTTAAACAGCTTATATACAGCACCTCCAAATGGCAAAGGTCTCCTGTGCACACCTGTGGGTGATGAGAGGTCACTCCTGCTTAGGAACCCATATCCTAATTTTCCTTCATGCTAGGAACCAGCTTGGGATCCTTCTCAACATCTGTCAAGTCTTCCTTGAGGTTTTGTTAGGTACTGTTTCTCTTTCTCTCCTTGCTGCTTTCTGGGTTGATATAAGTCTTTCCTTTCAGGTATGTAAATCCCACCTTCATGATGTACCAGAGGACCTTCCCCTGGCTGCTTGGTTCCCCTGTGCTCCTGGCCAAGACAATGTTCAGGATCTAGATAAGGAGAGGATGCCCTTGGGCAACGAGAGAGTTTGGCTCAAGGTAAGTGATGCGTGGTCAGACACATTATTTGCTTGTCTTTGCCCCAGTGCTTTGGTCCTGCAGGAGCAGCAGCAGTCTTAAAAACTGCTTGGATGGGGCTCATATCCTACTGAACTCTTCACAAACCCCAGATGCCGGTGGCTGAGCCTTATGTAGCTACCCCATTCCCACTGTGAACAGCAAACCCACCCTGGGGCAGATTGCCAGAAGGGTTGTGGTTGACACCAAGAGCCCACAGAAATGTGTTGAAGCTGAGAAAATGCTTGCTTCTGACTATTTCCTTCAGTCAAGCTCTGCCGTGACACCTGTAAAGGATGGGCACAGCTGTTTTGAAAGTCCTAGTTGCCTCTGCTTCCATGACTGAAGAGCAACAGAGTAGCTGGATATACTTCTAACATCCTAAGGGGTCCTGAGTGATCCAGGTTGCTGCTGAGCACCCTGAGTCTACAAAAATCAGTGGTGGCATCCAGGTCCTCCTGCCCCCAGGTGACTCCAGACCAAAGGAAGGATTTCTGTGTCCAAGATGCTTGTCTTGCAGCCCAGTGGGGACTTTGGGGCTGCCTCCACAGCTGGGAGGGCACCTTAGAGGGTCAAACCTCTCTGTCCTGGCAAGGCAGTGGAGCAGGACAGAGGAGAGCTGAGATTTAGGCCAATGTGATTTTTACAGTGTTGATTTTCTGACCACAGACACAGTTTAGAGGTTTCGTGGCCGTTGCCTGGTATTACTGGAAAGCTGGGCTCTGGTGCATGGCTTCCTCTGCAGTTTGAGGAGCACCTTGCCCTGCTTTGCTAGAGGTTGTCTAGAGAGGACCTCTTCTCAAGACATTCAGACAACTTGGTGAATCATCAAGCCAGAATCAATAAACATGACTATTACCTCCTACATTGCCTGTCTCTCCAAAGAACTTCCTGTAACTGTTTTGTTTGGGTTTGTTTGTTGGTGTGTGTTGTTGGGTTTTTTGTTTTGTTTTCATTTTGTTTGTTGTTTTTTTTTTTTTCCCCCTTTCTTCCTTATCTGTGCTCCTAACCTCCTTTCCAGCTTCAGTCCCTGGCCATGCCTCCTTCCTTCCTTTGCCAGTGACAAAGCAGTGCTTTCTCCCCCTCTGCCTTACCTAGATGAAAGCTTGCTTTCCACTTCTCACTGGGGGTTAAAGCGTGTTCCAGTTTTATTGGAGCTTGTGGTCAGTTCTTTTCCTCCATGGATGTTTATATTAAAGACTTTCATTACTGCAGCACCATGCTCTCTCTAGGAGTGCTATTATTTTCTGCCCATAAAATTATTTATGGACAGTAATAAATACGCCCATAAGCTTTTTTTTTTTTAATAGACTTTGTTTGATTGGTAACATCTTGGGTTAGGAAAGACAGCTTCTTGTTGACAATCTCCCTGGCCCAGTTGTCTGCCCACATGGGAATGGTGCTGCTCATACGCATGCATACCCACATGTGCATGGGGTTTTGTGGCCACCAGCTTCCATGGCCCTTTTCAAGTCATTGCACCTGTGGCACCTGGGTTAGAGCCACCCCACAAAACTGACTGGTTGCTTAGGAATCGCTTCCCACAAGAGATGGCACCAATGATCCAAGGAAAGGCTAGGTAATGCAGTAAGTGAGTGGGGGGCAAGAGGTGTCTGTCTGTGCCACCTAAGGAAGCATCTACCACATTCTGAGGGGGAGAGAAATCAAAATCACTTGTAATCAAGTCAAGGTGTATGACATGCAGGAAATGAAGCCCAAACTGGGGGGTGGGAAACTAAGAAGATGGCCTGCTGTGGCCAAGTAGGTAATATGTAAAAAAAAAAAAAAAAACCCAACAAACTGCACTGTCAGTCAAGTCATCTGCTCCAAGTAGATGCACTGTAGGAAAGGCTAAATCCTCCATCTTAAGCTGTGTAGTCCAGGGAAAGCCTCGCCTGCCTTCTCCAGACATCTCTCCTCTCCTGAATAAACCATGCTTGGAGGAGCAGGCACCAGGGGGCTGGGTTAAAATCTGCCAGCTCCTTGAGGCTTCCCAGCTGCAGCTCTGTCCTGGGGGGACTCCTTGGAGCAGGCTCTGAGCACTGCTGGCTCTTCATCTTTCCTCCCTTCTTGTTTTCCTGTTGCTTTTCCTTTCTCCCCCTACTCTTTTCACCAAGAGAGACAGTGCAAATGTACCAAATAAAAATTTTTGAGCCTTCTGGTCCACTCTTTGCATTTAGGCCAGCCTTGCATGAGTGCAAGCCCTGGTCAAGGGACTGTGTAGGCAGTGGTGAGACTTGCTTGTGAGGTGTTTGCTGCTGAGCACTACTCTGCAGGGTGGGAGCCCTGGGCTGAAGCCCAAGTTTTTCTCCTGCTTCTGTGCATGAGCAATACCGGATGTAGCATGAATGACCACGAGTCTGGGCTTCCATCACAAATTGTGTGGTTGTCCCTTTTGCTCCTGTAGTCTGCTCCTGGGGCTGTGCCCAGCCAGCTGGGACTTGTCCTGCTCCAAAATGCACCTTTGGTTTGAATTTCTGATCTCTTTTGATGCTGGCATTCAACAAAAACATTCCATAGGGTAGATCTTGGTCAAAACACACCTCAGTACTGGGTGGGGGGGTACCAGGGTGGGGGAGAAAAACATTTTTATCTTCTTACTTCCAAAGAACATCTGCCCTGCCATAATTCATGCTTTGAGTTTCTCAGCAGCTGCCTGTAGCCTTCAGGGCTGTAGACAAGTGTGGAGCTGTCAGCTGTCCTAGCAGGCAGGGCTTCTTCCCACAAATCTTTCCACGTGTTGGCCGACGGAGAGTTTGCAGTCACTCTGGGTATTGGAGCTGTTCTTTTGTTGGGTTTTTGTGTGGTTTCTTTTAATGGAAACATTTCAGTTGCAGAGCTGATAGCTGTGCTCTCTGGCTGCCTCACTTGCCCTGCCAGCACCATGTGGGGTGGGAGTCAGAGCTCGGTGAAGGGAGGGGAGCAAATGGGTTCTCCAGGTCTCAGTCAGGTGTTGCTCAATTTTAAGAGCAGCAAATGTGGAAGCTGAAGAGATGCAATAAATTTTTGGCAAGATGGGACTGATACATGTGGGGAAGAGTAGTGAAAGGGAGAAGGGGAATGAAGAGGGAAAGGACTGTGTTACTGCACCCTTCTTTCCCTCCTCTCTCTCTCTTCCCCCCACTCATGTACTGCCCTGTGTACCTACAGTCCCTGACACTCTAACCCTGCTCCTGCTCTCTCACCATGCTTCTTTCTCTCCCTTGCATATAGGGGCTTAGAAAGGCTGTATTTGGTAGGCATGCTCTCAGGGTCTCTCTTGCTCTTCTGCCCAGGTGTGCTTTGAGAGACCTGCAGTGCCCACCTCCCTCCTGGTCTTCCTGGCCTCCGATGGCACTGTCCCAAGCAACCAGCACAAGCCGAGGGTCGCTGTCCAACTGAGTGACATAAATGGGCTGAACCACTCTTTGGGTGAGCAACCTAGGGGTTGTGGCTGTCCCAGCAAGGACACCACGAGGTCCCTCTACTGCTGCCCTCTCCCTGGATTGGGTGCTGCTGTCCCCTATCCCCTGTTGTAGCATCTGCTTCCCAAGCTGGTCTGTTAGGATGGATGGGGAGCAGAAAATATAAATCAAAAGCAGAGAAAATATTTCTGAGGCTGACTTGATAGCTGCTTTCTTTGCTGTATCTCACAGGGATGTATGAGCTGTCATGCCAGCACAACCCCCTCGTCATCAATGTGACCCATGCTGAGGAGGACCCACCCCACTGGGCTGCTTCACTGCTGCTCAACTTCTCCTCCCCACTTGTGGGCATCACGGCCGTGGCCTTGAGGACCTCAGCTCAGCCTGGCTCCACTGACTCCACCACCTGCCTCCTGCAACATGAGGAGGGATGTGGCCATCAGGGCTACAGGTACGTTCTCCTTGGGGTACTTCACAATGGGCACCCAGAGTATTTCTCTGGGGCTTTGTGCTTTGCTTCTGTAGTTTTTAATCTACTCACTGTGTGTTTCATGACTGTTCTCAGGTGACTTTTGAGGTGTTATTGGAAGATCCAGTGTAATGAGTCTTGATTTGCTTGTCTCGCTGTGGGAGGGAAGGTAGGAAAATGGAGTTTGTGTGAAACTGTGTTAAAGGACTCTTCCCTGGTGGGAAACCAAGTTCCCTCTGCTAAGGAGTTAGTGCTGAGGGTTGCTGCTGAATCTGAAACATTGTCGTCTTCAGCGTGTGCTTTACAAGCTCTGTCTCCATTCATTCCAGTCTTCCCCACACTGTGGGAGGTAGGGATGAAGCTCTCCTCCTCTCTGTGCTGGCTCCTCATCTATCCCAGGCTCCTCATCAAGCCTCATGCTGCCCCCGTTACAGCACAGTGATAACAATAATAATAGTAACCTCATTTAATTTATTGACATCTAGCATTCGCAGGCATCTGCCTGTCTTCATAAAGCAGCAAACAAGAGGCAGTGTGTGCAGAATGGGCACTGCCCTCTGAGAAGGTCATGCTGGGAAAGGGATGGGGAAGGACTATTGTCCAAAATGAACTAAATCAAGGCAGACTGTGCCAGGCAGAGGTGCAAACCCTAGGAGGAACCAAAGGATGGTGCTCAGCTCTGACATACGGGGGTAGTGGGGCTGATGACAGGTGTGGTTTTGGACTCCAGGCTCCCTGAATTCAGAAGTGTTGCTGATCTAGGGCTCTTGTTCAGCCAGTTACTCAAACCACACCACTGGAAATACTGATTTTGGGTTCAAGCTTTGCTGGAACTGTTGGGGGGTGTTAAGAGTGAAGGGCTTTGACTGGTGTCATTGCTTCATGGCTACTGTAATTTTTCTTCTGTTGATGGCCTTGGATGGATAAGCATCCCTGATATGAGTGAACGTGTGTGTGTGTATGTCTAAAAGCTTGTGGGATCATGGTACAATTGATTTATGTAGAGTTCTGTAAGCCATGAATATCCTACAATTATTTTATACTTTCATTTTTTCTTTTTTTCTTTTTTTTTTTTTTTCTGAAGTGCATGTGTGACTTATACAGAAACATAAATCTTAGCGAGTCAGCATATAAATATTATTCTCAGCCTTACATTAAAGGATCAGCGTCTACCTGAAATGCAGTCCATTTCCTCCTGGTAGCTGTTACAGCTATGTACACGTATGCTTCTAAGACCTCAGCCAACTGATGTGGTTTTTCAATTACATTTACTCATCCTTTAAAATAATTTTGGGCTCTTGTTGCTTGAGAGCTTCTCCCTCCCCCTCAAAAGCGACTACAAGAAGGAATAGACTGACCAGGCACAGCTGAGCATTGCTATGGATGGGGAGAAGCTCATGAAGGGACAGATAGACAAGAAAAAAAGTGGGTTTTTTCTCTTAAAAGTCTCATTATCACTGAATCACAAGCCAGCTCCTGTATCACTAAAACACATAGAGCTGTGTACCATCCCCTTTGTGTGGGCACGGCACGACCCAGCAGGATCCTTGTGTCTTCTCCTCCTCATTGCCATCCAATGGCCTTGGCTTAGCTGCCATGTGCTGAATTGCAGTTTAGACACATGCCCTTGGCAAAAACTTGGAGCAAATCAGATCCCCAGAGTTTCTGGAGTAGGAAATGCTGTTTATGGCATTGTTTTTCTGGACAAAAGGCTTGAATATTTAGAAGGGGGTTAGGCTTACAGCATCTAATAGCCTTGCTGATAATAAAGGATCTGTCTCTGTTAAGTCAGGAAACATCCAAGTATTTTCTCCTTATTATATTTTTTAAATCTATTTCATCTCCAACACCAACACACAGCAGTTGTCTTATTTTTAAGGAGTAATAATCCATTTTGTATAAGGCAGGTGGAGTCTGGGGAAAAAAATCCTGTATAAAAATTCCAGAATGTAAAAATCTTCAAGCGTTTAGAGACAGTCAGCTGTAAAAGATCATGGAAGATCTGTGCTATTCCTATAAAGGACTGGCCATTTGTACATGCCCAGCTTCATATACACAGTACGTGCACGTACTTTCCTAAAATAACCCAAGGACAGTAGCTAAAAGCAACAAAGCAACAAGGTTTCCCGACTTCGGTCTAGAAATACTTGTTGCCAAAATAATAAATATGTGACAGTTTGGTAGCATCTTTCATCATGAAGGATGTCAAAGTGCTTTGCAGGATGGGGAAAACAAAGATCATATGATCTGATCCGCTGACCAAGTGCAGCCATCTCCAGGTCTGCATGACGCAGCAGGCGCTGGACACTAGAAGAGTACATACTTGTTTTGAAAAAAAGTTGCCTTCTGTTTTTGGGCCCGTTTGAGGCACTGAAGGTTGGAAGAGCACTTGCAGACCAAAGCAATGTGGTCTCCCTCTGTTGCACCTTGCTACCAGCACCAGGAACCACCACACTGTCTGCCAGAAGCTCAGGGCTCCTCTTTGTTTTCTGGACTCAGTCACAACCTTATGAGGTGAAGCACAAAATAGCCTTTTAATGAGTTTCAGTTTCCACCCAGGAAACCCAAATTCTCCAGCTTTCATCTTTTTCTTTGTATTTTAAAACTGAACCACAGTCCCTCTTCTTTTCCTTGGTACAGGCTATACAGTGAATGAGGGGAACATTGTTCATTTCCTTTGTTATGTTTATTTTTAGCTTAGTTTTATTAGTGTGTTTTTATTTTATGTTAGCATATGCTGGGAAATGCTTTGGTAAGTTAGCAGGAAAGGTGCTGCAAAATGCAATCTGCATTGTGTCCTTTTCTCCCATTTGGGGGAGCAGAGGAGTTAAGGCATCATGAGGAGCCTGGTTTGGATTCCCTTCATACAGAAAGTGGGTGTTAGGGAGAGAAAATTAGATGGAGGGTGTTGTTTACATATTTTCAATGTGGAGATGCTGGCATTTCATCTCCATGGGTCTAGGGTGCACCATTGTTAGGGACTGTACATGGTGTGGATGGACCCTTATGTTGGTATCTCAAGATCATCACCAGTGGGCTGAGACATGCCCAGGTCAAGATGTAGCTCCATCTCCACTCTGTCCTCCCAGACAGTGCCTGCTCAGGCACTGCTTGTGTGTACTGGGCAGTTGGCACTGAGAGTTGTCTCTGCTGTGAGGACAGCATATACTGTGCAGGTGCCTGTTTCCTGCCTCTCCTGGGAGAATGCAGCCTCTTGTGTGCAGCATGAGGCCCATCAGAGCAGGCTGTCTGTACTGCACCATGCATGTCCTCTTTCCTTGGTCTGGAGGAAAACACCTCTTGATACCCAAGCCTAGGGTCCTGATCACCACCTTTCCTGGGGTGTGAACTCACCTCAGCCTTTGCCTCTGCCCTTGAGACCTCTCAAGGTGCCTCTCCTTAGGCATCAAAGCCTGTTGATCTCTGGTACTTCTCTTTTGGATCCCTGGCTGGCTGATGGGCAGTGGCTCTACTGTAGGAGTTGATAATTTGCATCAACTGGTGGCTTCATTGTCCAGCTGACAAATGACAAGGTAAAAAATTGAAGATGCAGGGCCCGTAAGAAAGATGTGGACAATCTTTTTAGCAGGGTCTGTTGTGACATGACAAAGGGTGATGGTTTTAAAGTAAAAAAGGGGAGGTTTAGACTAGAGAGGAGGAAGAAATTTTTTATGCTAAGAGTGGTGAGATACTGGCCCAGATTGTCCAGAGAAGTGCCCCATCCCTGAAACCATTCCAGGTGATGTAGGCTGGGGCTCTGAGAAACCTGCTCTAGTTGCAGATGTCCCTGTTCATTGCAGGGGGCTGGATCATGTGAGCTTTAAAGGTCCCTTCCAGCCCAAACTATTCTGTGATTTTCATGGGCTGCCCCATTCTATTTGCTCTCTGCAGCTTGGTCAGTTTCTTGAGTTTAATGGTCTGTATATGTTGGGGGGGGGTTTGGGTTTTGGTTGTTTTTTTGGGTTTTTTTTTTGTGGGTTTTGTTTTGTTTTGGTTTGGTTTTTGGGGTTTTTTTTAGGACATTGTGCTGGGCTGGGGTAGAGTTAATTTTCTTTGCAGTAGCTACCACGGGGCTATGTTTGGGATTTGTTCTATTTGATGTTGATTCCCTATTTTCTTACCAGTATGGACATTCCATGAATTATGCAAAGCCTTCTGATCTTCCTATGCCCAGTGAAGAAGGGAACAAGTGCTGGGAGACCCTCAGTTTGCCTGCAGAGCCCTCAATGGACTGCTGCAGCCAGCCTGCCTATCCCTATCCCACTCCCCACCCCAGCATCCTGCCCTGCGCTCCTTAATGCCATCTACCGTGACTAGCATTTTCCACAGAAACAGGATTTAAATATGTCCTTCAGAGGGCTCTTATCTCATGTCACAGGCTGCAGGAAGTGATGAGTCCACCATCTCCCTTGCTGAGCTATTCTTATATCCCATAACCCTCTCTGCTGAGAAGTTGCCTCTGATTTAAAGATGAAAGCTGTTGCTTATGCTCCATCCTTGTCAGAAAGGTCTAAATGCCCCCTGCCAGCAAATGACTCATCTGTGTATATGTGTCTGTGCAGGGTGATAAGATCTCCTCTCTGTCGTGAAAAATATTTTTTCTTCCTTAACTTTTATAGCATAAGTCTTGCAGCCCAACTGTGGCTTTTGCTTGCAGCTCCCTTTTGAAATCCCTCCACTATTTCTCCTTCTTTCTTGGTGGTAGATGTGGATCAGAAGTGAATTCCTCTAGACGAGATAGGATGTGGCAGAAATGAGATGTAGTGTGTTGCCATAGGAATCAGATATGGATAGAGGTGGTGTTTGGGATAGCTGGATATGCAGCTCTGAAGAATATCAGCAGATAAATCCTACCTGTGTGCTGGCTTCATGATGAGCATGTGGGCCATCTACTTTCAGGAAGGAATTTGGCCAACTCCCAAATTGGCCCAATGAAGTTACAGTCATGCTGCCTCACATTGTGAAGCTGACTAGACCCCACTTGACATCACCTGCAGCCTCACTTTCTGTGCTTCTAGAATTCTGTTATGGTAGCAAACAACAAAAAAAAACATGGAAAGGAACTACCCAGAAATATGTTAAGATTGATCTGCCCTTGTTTCTTTTTCTTTCTTTGCCACTATGGCTACAGAGGGGCCAATGGGTCACTTGACATCTTACTGGTGGTTTTTCTCTATCATCTGTGATGTAGATGACAGTGAATGACTCACAGGGATGTTATTTTTTGCCAAGTTTTTTGGGGAGTCATGTACAGAAGCAAACATCTTTTCTTGAGATGACAGCCTCAGTGAAGATAGTAATCAAGAAGCATCACCACCGTTGGGTCTGTACACGTAGCCTGCTCCCACAAAAATGGTTGCCATGAGATTTCCTGGAAAAGTGAGACCTTTCCCCTTCATGAGGAACATGCCTGAAGGGAGAAACTCCCAAGTATTTCCAAAACACCTTTTCTCATTTCCTAGCTATTCTCTTTTGCTAGACCACATTGGGGTAAACATCTTTTATCTCACTGATGTTCAGTGCTACAATTCAGACTCCACCAGAGTGCATGTAGTGACTACTTTAACTTCAGGAGTCTTTACCTTTCCATCAAAATCTCCTATAACCCTTTCTCCTCAAAAATTTTCATAACAAGATGAACTTCTTATGATCATTTTCCCCTGTTAGAGTTGGAGCTTGATGATAAGGGAGTTTAGCAGCAATCTTTGGGTTGAAAGCTTGTGTAGATACTACAGTGACTTATGGATGATTTATTATACTTTAAGCAGCTGCACTGTATTTGGCTTGGCTTAGTTTGACTTGGGTAAATCCATCGGTATTTTCTGGGTTCCATGAAATAATGGCTGTAAAATGCAAAATTTCAGCATCAGGGGTTTGTCACAATGAAACAATGTCTCCCTACCAACATTGCCACTACCAGCTCAACATGTTCCATTGCTGGCAGTTGCCTCCTGCTTTTATTCTAGAAAGGATCTCAAAAGGAAAAGCTTTGCTCTAGTTGGTAGACTTGGTCCCATTTCAGAACAAAGCTCTTATCATTCCAGAGCAGTTTGAGCCATCGCTAGGCAGAATTTCACAAATTTCCAGATCTGAAAGTCTTTGATGAATGAGTTATGGGACTTGGTGAACTGAGATAATTATGCAGGCTGGTACTGATAAGTTAGGAGAAAACCTTGGTGTTTTGTGAAAACATTGTTGACAAATCGTTAGTTTGAGCTTCAAAAGATGTTGGGATAAAAATTGGAACTTTTTTTTTGAAAATATTGTCTCATCCCACATCTTATACACCCTGAACCTAAAGTGGGGAAAAAGTCAGGAGTTTGCAGCTGTGATACAGGAATTTCATTTATCATCAAAAGGAGTAAGAGCTCCTTCATGCTTAGATCAGAACTGGGCTAAGTTCACCATTTCCTCATCCAGCCTTCTTTATGCTGTTCCAGCAGCTGGGAGCAGTGATTTATTCTATCACTTTACCCAGCCCCTGGTAAGGCATGTAGATCATGATGTGGCCAGGCCATATGGCTTTTTTATTTTTGTCCTGTGCTTGTATATCAGGCTCAAGGATGTCCTGGCTCAGAGTATTCAGTGATGATAGTTGTGATGA
Source organism: Megaceryle maxima (assembly GCA_024605025.1). Classification (NCBI taxonomy): domain Eukaryota; kingdom Metazoa; phylum Chordata; class Aves; order Coraciiformes; family Cerylidae; genus Megaceryle; species Megaceryle maxima. The sequence goes on from JANHGN010024820.1 coordinate 50,266, forward strand.
TACTGATAACGATGAAACAATCATGGCAAACTTTGTAGGTAGACATGATATACATATTTAATTTTTTTTACCTTACTGAAATATTTGAGAAAATCAGACAGATTTCAGTGAAGTACACCCCTCTTCAGGTCTGGAATAGCAGCACCAGGCTTCAAAGCTGCATGTATGATGAGAACAGCTTCTCGAAACCTAAGCTGATAGGTCTCAGATCATTTACAAAATAAAACCTAGTGGGTATTTGTGGGGTAGGGGAAGATAGCGATCTTTTGGGGCAAAGGGAAAGCTAACTACCACTAAGATATATCTATAAAGAATGTGTGTATGAATATATATGTGTGGTGTATGGACAAAGAAGGTTTTGATATTATGACCTATAATTTTCAATCCCTCATCTATATAACATTTTGCATATATAATAATACAGTGAGAAACTTGTTCATCTCTCAATCTACTTTATATCAGCATTTCTGGTTACATTTCCAAACTGGTGGAAAACCAAAACATACCCAGTAGTGCTGAAAAGGATCAGTGCTTCTTCACCTGTTATTTAATAACAGCATTGTTCCAGCTGCCAAGGCCACCCTGGACAATGTGCCATCACTTCACCAGCACTAGCAGAGCTGCTCTAACCAGACACTTGCCCTGGCTGGACGTGTCCAAAGGGTGCTACCACCTTGCCTCAAACCAGTGCTGTGATGAGTGCACGCTCTGTACGTCAACACAACTTCATGAGCAGATGAAATTAGGTGTTTTGGGGTCCTGGTGTTGCAACCCACCTGCCTTGTAGCCTACAGCTGCTTGGTGAACCTGCCAGCCCTGCTTCCCAATATGTGGTCTATGATTTGGTTAGATAACCTCCATGTGCCCAGGGGTAAGGATTTCCTTTCAGTGGCGTGTTGCTGTGGCACCAGGCACCATGGTAAAAGGGATGTTGCGCACCAGCTTCATGCCTATGTCTGGTAAGGAAGGAGATGAGATGCAAGAGCAAGACTGGAAAGAGGAGAAGCTCAGCCTCTGTGCAGAGACACAGGCACAAGGATATTTAGGACAGCGGCTCCATCACCAGGAAGTGGATTTGGGGACAGGAGTGTGTGTGTCTGTGTGTGCTGGGGACACAGGCAGGGAGCAAAGTAACCACCCAGAGAAGGTGACTGCAGGAGGGGAGGGGAGAGGGCTACAATTGGTACCAGATGCCCTCAGAAGCTAATGACCTGACAAACGCTGTGCTCGTAAAACAAATTCTTTAAAAAGGAAGCAAATGGAAATATAAGCTAGTGAAAGAATTTGCAGCAGCTGCCCTGAAACCATTTCTCACTTCATAAACAGGTCTACATTGAAAAAACAGCCCCTTTCTTCTTGTTCTCTTTTGTGGTCCCCCTCCTGTGCCCACCAGCTCTTTCAGGGCTGTGACCTGCAAGTTTCCACCATGTCTTTGACTCCATGGACTTGTCCAGAGTCAAAAGCACACTGAGTTCCCTCAATGGCCGTGCTGGCACCAATTTTTGGTTTTTAATTTGTTTTTTTGGGTGGTGCTTGTGGGATTTCTAGCCATGTGTCCTTGGCTGGAGAGGTTGAATGAACGCAAGAGGCAGAGGCTGCCTCTGCCTCCTGTGGGTGAGACACAGTGTACAAAAACTGTTGGCAGCCCTATGTGAAGCCAGGAGCAGAGGGGAAGTGTTCAGGTGCAACTCCCTCCCTTCTCTCCCAGTTACCACCTGAAGCTGCTGCACCCCTGCCCCTGTTTTAGGAGGGCTGATGTCACCTTTAGCACCTATAACACTTGGTAAAAAGTGAAGCCTGACCACCAGATAACCAGGCGACACTTTCCTGTGGGATCTCGTGTCAACCACATGTCTTGGCCTCTTTCCATCCCATGTAATTAATTTACTGGTTGCATTTCACTGGTGGAGACTGTAGCCTTCTGGCTGGCACTCCTCTTCACTATGGAGTTATTTGTGATGCTTAATCAGAACGTAACAAATGGTCCTTGATGGGAAGCTGCTGCTGTGAGGAGGGGGGTGTTTATTTCCAAGAGACAGGAGACAGATTGCAAGGTTTTCCGGGGCCTCTTGTAACTTGAAGTGGTGCACAGGGGAGGCTAATTCCTCCTTTTAGCTGCATCTTACCTTGGTGGCCACAGCCGAGTCTGTAGAGCCAGACAGGTGCATGTTGAGATGGTCTTGATCCCAAAGAGCTTGGCTTTGACATGCATGGGCTTGAAATGCTGTGTGGGCCTGTGGGAAGAGCAGATGTTCTGCAGATCATCAAAGGAGAGTGGGAAGGTGACAAGAGTAAGGTGGAGGAGACAGCTGCAGCATGTCCAGCTTCTCCCTTCTACCTCAGGCTATGGTATGGCTGTGTGGACATGAAGCTCGGGCAACTCTGCTGCCAGGTTTTGTGGGAACTGCACGTAGTTTAAAGAACATCTGGATGATTCACTAATATATGCAGGGGTTTATTCTCCACTTAAAACTTTCCTTGCATTTGGAGAATCCTCTGTGGATTCTCTGATGCCTAATACAGGGTTTGACATACTCATCACTCTTCTATCAGCAGAGGCTTTAAAAAGGTATTTTCTTGTTTACCATCTATTGCTGCAAATCTTGTCTTACTCTCCATTAAGACTGACAGAAACTGAGGTGTGGATTCAAAAGTTACCAGGAAATAGAGACACCCAGTGTTACTGTCTGGGCTTTGTTGCATTTGGAAAGTGCAGATCTCTTGCTGTCCACTGTCTGTCCCCAGGCACTAGTGTCTGAGACACATGCATGAGCAGAGTATGCACAGGAAGACACGTGTGAGTGACTGCAATTGTTTGTAAGTCTAATGGGGTACTCTCTGTGGCACTGTACAATGCAGTTACAGGAGGTCTGTTGCCACAAGTTTTTGGATGTCCAGTATGATTTGAGTATGTTGGAGGTCAGACATTATCATGTGGTAGAGACCACCTTGCTGCTAGAGAAGCTGCAGCCCCCTCAAGAAGGTGCTACTATTCTGGCTGTTTATAGCTTTACTCCTCGTGCAGTCAGGAGTGCTGCTCTATAGGACCAACTGATAGCAGCTTTTCCTCTTTGGCCTTGCTGGACATGCCATCTGCCTGCCCTCTCCCTGTCACCTCCCTCCTCTCACTCCCTCAGTCCACCTACACCAAGCACCACAAACCCCTTTGGTGCCAGGTTCTGTGAAGGCCCTGTGCGATACAACCTGCACACCCTGGGGCAGAAAAGATGGAGTAGCCTTAGCCACACCAAACAGCATGGATTTTGGAAAGGTCATTGTTGGGCTGTGTATCCTTTCAACAGCTTGGAAGGACACCAACCTCTGTGGGGAAAATGTGGGCTGGGGTTGGGCTGAGGTCCAGCCAAGGCAGAGCTGGAAAAAATATCCTCCTGGCATCACTGTCAGGAGACTTCAAGGCTGGAAGAACTTGGGACTGAGGGATAGATGTGCATCTCTGTAGGCATCTGTGACCCACTGAGCATCCCACACAGGTGCTACCTGGACAGAGCCCCTCCTTGCTGAAGAAGTCCTGGGACACACTGGTTGATCCCTTCCCTCTTCTCTCCCATAGCTGTGTCCACAGTTCCTGTGCAGGATTGGGAAGCTGCATGCAGCCATTGCTTGCTCACACAGACAACTTCAACTGTACCTCTGATGGCCTGAGGCACATGGTGTGCACTGTCACCTGCAAAAAGGGCTTTATCCTCCGCTCCAGCAATGGGAAGAGCCTGGGTTCCATGCAGGTGAGTGAACCTCGTGGTGGGGGACCTCAAGGCCTGTTGGACTAGGTGCTAATTAAGAAAGATTTAGCCACCCTGAGGTGATAGGAACAATGATGCCTAGTTCCTTCAGCCTCAACCTCCTTGCTTCTTTTCCAACAAAGCTCAGTTCAGCAGATGCTCCAGTGCTTGACCTGTGTGCTCGTGGTGCTGCTCTAGAGACCCTTCTAAGGAGAAGGGGTCTTGCTGTAGTCCTTCTATCACTCCTTCTATCTCTCCCAACCCAATTATGACTGCAGACCATGGCTCTGCCAGGCTAAAAGCCACTGCAAGAGATCTCCCAAGACAGGGTGATACACTCTTGCAGAGGGAGAACTAGACATTTCTGTTCTCCAGATAGGCAGTGCTGGGAGGGTTAAACATCCCTGGGATGTTTTCTCTCTTAAAACTGAAGTTAGTGGCTCAGGAAAAGATGAAGTCATTGCAGAGCAACTATATTTAGAGGCAGCCGACAGCACAGAGAGCTTTTCTGCCTTTGTGTTACGTTGCAAAAAAGCTGCCCACACTAGCAGGGCAATGCAGAGGTCACCATGAAAGAGCCTGTCCTGCTTTTCAGATAGCTTGGGGGGTGCCTTGTAAAAGCCACAAACCAGTACAGTTCTTAGCTGTTGAGGGAGGAGTCCTGGGACTGACATGCCCTTGGTAGCTGAACTGCCTTGGGTCTGGGTAGTCACCCTGGCAGGGATGTAAGCATGGTGTGTCCTGTCTTTAGGCTGTTCCTGGAGGGGGAACGGGTGTCTCTGGGTCTGAGCTGGTCCCTGCGCCAGCCCAAGTGAGAGTGTGGACTCACACAGGATGAAGACAGATGGAGAGAGTCACGCCATATCAACAGGGTGGACCTTTTCTCTCCTCAAAGCTGCAAGAGCTTGTGTTGCCTGGCAGGCAGGTTTCCCTTGCTGCAGCTGTCAGTGGTTGCTGAAGGGAGAGGTGTGCACTGGAAAGCCGGGGGGGCAGCTGGGGATGCACCGCGTGGCCCCTCATCACCAGGGAGGTTATTAATTACATGGCCACACGACTCCGTGGGCCAAGCCATGCCCAGGGAAAACAAAATGTTCCCATTCTTTGAAATGAAACCACACACAATAAATCTGCCTCAGGTGACAGTTTTCCTGCTTTTGGCAGTGAGATGGGAAAATTCTGGACAGACCTTCACCATGTGACTCTCACAGAAGATGGCAGCTTGTGAGTGCCCTGCCTTGAGCCCTCCAGTGATGTTACTGGTGTGGCTGCGTGACCCTATTCATCTTGAAGCACTCTGGGAAAATGCACAAAGCTCTCCTCTGAGCATCTTCTCCCTACTTGGGTCAGCTACACCATGATCATGTTGCACACCCAGGAGTAGCAGACTCAAATTTAGTTCTGTCTTTCAGAGCTACCACGTCCAGGTTCAGTCAAAACGTGTTGCCTGGGAGGAGAGGTCACACATTTAACTGCACAAGCAGTGTGGTTTTTACTCAGCTGCTGCAAAGACATCAAGACCTGTTGGAAAATACCCCTTTGGTCTGCAGCCCCTGCCTGAGGACTAGGAGTGGAAATCATAGAACAGTTGGGGTTGGAAGGGATCAAATAGTCCAACCCCCTCCTGCTGTAGTTGGGGACACCTCTTCACTAGACGAGGTTGCTCATGGCATACCATCATCCACTGTATTTTGATGAAGTCAGTGGCACCTATTGATCATATTTAGTGGTGGGACTACTGAGGGTTAGGTTCTCATGCAGTCTCCCAGCTCTGTAAGAGGAGCTATATAATCAGGATTTCTTAATGAGGTTATACAAACCTCTGATTTCAGTGGGATCTGTGGGCTGAGGCATGAGAGAATCGGTGCATTTAGGGGAAAAGCAATCAATGGGAGAACAGCCCGTCGACGTCTGAAGTAAGACTTGGTCTCATAGGGGAGAAAATTGCAGTGCACAGAGTTGGGAATAACTTGTAGTTTAGGAAGTTATAGTATACATTGAAGGGGTTTTCCTTTTTTACCTTAACGTGCTCTGGCACTGTTCAGACAGCAAGCATGCAGCTAATGTTTTATGGAGGCAAGCAAACCAAGCATTAGAATGTCTCTTGGGCAGGTGGCTTGTGTTACCTCAAAGGACATTTGCTGCTTTCACATCCAAAACCTCACCCTGTGAACAGGTAAGAGATTCATGACTCAGTGTCCATCTGATGTAAGGGCACACTGGGGAAGGAGAAATGGGGAGAAGCTCTCTTTGTCCTGAAACTCGTGTCAGCCCTTTCTGATGTGGTGGCAAACCATTAGATTAAAGCTCACCCGCAGGGGTCTGATGGAGCTTTGCTTTCTCCACAGCAGGAGGTGGTGCTGATGTGCAGCTCAGGACAGTGGGACAGATCTGTGACTTGTGACCCTGTTGACTGTGGTGTCCCTGGCCAGTCCCACGTGTACTATGCTGAGTTCTCCTGCCCCAAGGGGACCACCTACCTGCAGAGATGCTCCTTCTCCTGCATCCACCCAGCCAAGCTTCAAGGTACGGTCTGGAGTGCTGAGAGATTTAACCAACCTTTTTGGTGCCACCTTTCTGTGCCTGTCCTAAGATGTTCAAGCAGAGCATGGTGACTCTGAATTTCCCAGTAATCCTGGTTTCTGCCATCCAGGTGGGCTCTTGAAAGACTCACCAAAATGGTGGCCATCCATCCCCTTTGATCAGAGACAATGTAGTGTGGGGATAATTCCCTCTGACTCCCAACCCTAAGGGCTGGCAGCCCTTATCCATCCACCTCAGGGTGTACAGATGTCTTCTCCTGATAGCTGGTAAGGTCTGACAGCCTCCAACATTATGGGGGTGAGGGAGACAAGAAGCACATAGGCAACCAGCATGGACAGGGAGAGAGAGGACTTCAGAGAGCCAAAAGTGGCTCAGTGCCTGGTGGCTGTGGGAAAGCTTGTGGTTAAGGAGGCCTGGGGCTGTATAAAGCCATAGAGACTGATGCCCACAGCTGCAGTGCAGGCTGGGAGATGTTCACCACCCAGACACACAGCAGCCCCCCAGACGCACCATGGCCTGGCTTTCATTCTGCCGACTCCATCAATAGCCACAGGAATGTTTTGAAGCCAAGTCAGAGAAAGAGAGCTACTGTTCCTGTCTATGCAAGGCTGAGCTGGATGGGATTTAGGGGGTAATTGCCTTGACAGCTTCAAGCATTGGGTCTTTATTTGAGTTTCCACCAGCGCCTTTGCTCTGAATAATCACATACAACAAATCATTTTAATGGGTGCCCTATTTTATGGAGACATTTATAGCTGAAACGTATGAAAATCATTTGCTTTTTCTAAGTTAAATCTAAGGAGCAAAAACTGCAGGGAATTAAGGTCTCGTTCCACAACAGGGGTGATACCAGCAGATCCCCAGTGTGAGCTGATCAAAGAGCAGCATGTGAACAACAACTCAACAGCCCAAATTATGCCTGAATGGATGCCTGTGGCCTTGGGTGGGTCAGCTGAGGGCAGGACTTTATCTTTCCCTTGCAGCCTCCTCGTGTTCCTACTGAAGTCAATGGGAGGTTTGCCTCAGTGGGAAAACGTCCCCTTGGTGGAGCACCCTGGGTGACTTCCAGTGCCTGACATGATGGCTGGTGGTGCTTGGCCAAGGCTGTGTGGGCAAACTCTTAGAGGTCCAGCCCACTCAGCTGAACTGTCAAGGCAGGCATGTGCTTGGTGCTTGTTCTCCCAGAAGGCTCGCGTACTTATGAGCAGGCTCTCAAGGCTAATAAATGCTAAGAATAGGCAAGGAAAAGATGACACAGCTGCACAGGGGATGACCCTCAGCAGTACAGGCCCACCAGGAACACAAGTGTTGAGTGGAGGCAATGGTCTTGCCTGTGGTCCAAGAGCAGTTGTAGGCAGAGCAGTGATCCCATAAAAACAAAGCAATGCTCAGAGGGGGTGTGGAGCAGTCAGGCTGCCTGCACCAGGAGCCTGCTGATCCAAACTTCTCAGTTATAAGAGTCCCATTCACTTTAGTTCAGCTTTTTTCTTGCTCAGCAGTTCCCAGTGAGCCATCTATCATCCACACCATGTGGTTGATGCAGTTCTGGAGAATTACTGCAGGCACACCCAGAGCTACAGTGTTGGCCATCCATTAGCTGTTCTACCAAATGTCCTTTTCTCTAGAGGGACAACAAAGAGTTGGACTGTAATACTCAACCCAAACCTTTAGTAATGGGTGAATTCCCTGTCACAACAATTAAGACTGTCTGTCCTCCTGGCAATTCCCATCTTGTACCGCACATGTAGCACAGCTTGTAAGCGTGGGTAAGAACAAGGTGCAAAAAGCAGCTGGGGAGAATGAATGTGGGCTGAACTAAACATGACCAAGAGGTGTCATGCTCAAAAACCCTCAGCACACTGATGCTATCCTGAGGCATCAGCAGAGAGGAGAAGTTTAAGGGAATGTTTTGGAGAGATTTGCAGAACCAAGATCTTTTCTCCTTCTCCTAGAAGCTGTCCTTTCCCTGCTTCTGTCTGCACTGAAGGAATTTCTGCCCCAGCCTGACCAAGCATGCAATGGAGTCCGTGGTCTTCCTATTTATTGCCTACTTTGGCATCATTATCAACTCTAGCAAGAGGACTTTTGCTGGTTGCTCTAAGCTTCCTTCAGCAGGACTCCGCCCCCTGGTCAGCTGTAACTCCAACACATTGCTTTTCTTTTGGGGTCAGGAACAAACCAGTGGCTGACCTGCCTGGAGGACGGTCTCTGGTCACTCCCTGAAGCCTACTGCAAGCTGGAGTGTGATGCACCTCCTGCAGTGGCCAATGCCAAGCTCCTGGTTCCACGGTGCCTGCAGGGAAACCATGATGTGGGCTCCATTTGTCGCTACAAGTGCAAGCCTGGATACCACGTGGCTGAGAACACAGCTGGCAAGCCTAAGAAGTAAGTCTGTGGTGCATCTGTTATCACTGTTGTCTTCCTCCCCTTCTCCCAGTGCAAGCAAGGAGAAGTAGTAATGGTATGCTGTCAGTCCTGAAGAGCTGATTTCATAGGTATAAGGTAGAGGAGCTTGCTCTGGTCACGCAGATCTCTTGAAATACAAGAAGCATTCTCCTGGTTTAGGTGACAGCAGGTGGGGACAAGATGTAAACTGCTTGCTGCACAGACATGTATGTTAAGTGCCTTAACCTAAAGCGTGTGCACCTCAATACACTTGGTGAAAATGAAGCACATACAGAAGCATTTACAGGCTCTCAGGTAATTAGATGTAATAAGATGCAGGAAGCTGCAGTCTTTCCTAAATATGATAAAACATAGATCAAGGCATTGGGGGTTTTTAAGAATGAATGGCTGCCTTTGGTCAAGGTTAACATTTTACTCTCTGCATTTCTTGGCTAAATTTATTCTCATTTCATTTGGAGAAGATTTTTCCTGATGCTTCGGGGAAAATTTCCTGGTGATTCACTAGCCCTGTGCTCAGCCAATATTGTGGCGCTGGGGGGTAAAGCAACATTTTTGTCTGTGGTGCCTCCAGCTGAAGTCCCTGTTGGGTGCGGTCACTAAAGAATCCTCCCCAGAGTCTTGACGCTAGCCCAAATCAGGTAATTATGTGCTAATTATTTAATACCCCCTTCCAGTTTTAATTGAATGCAGACTTCATCTCTGCTTTGCTCTAGGGCAAGGTTGTTGTGCACTGGGAAGCAGTTGCCAAATTTCTTGCCTTGTAATGAAGGAAGTGGTTTCTGTAAACAGCTTTTTGCAGTATTAGGAGCATTTCTTGGGCCAAGGGGAGCTGAGCAAATTCTGATTATGATCACGTGGTAGTTTGCAGAGCAGCTTGCATGCCTGTGGCATTTTGGGCACTGGACATGCAATCGGATCAGCTCAGCTTGTAAAGTTCGGCCATCTCAGTCATGCTGCTGCAACTGCTGGTCAAAAGGATGCCCTCTGGGACTTCATGAGGCAACACTGGTGTGTGTGTGTGTGACTTCCCTATGGGTCTGAACAGCCTGTGAGACAAGGCAAGGAAAGTCATGTAAAGCAGTTTACATTTTCATAGTGATGCACATTGACATAGCATTTTCACATTTGCTATTTTCATTACTACTAATTCATCCAACATCTTTAATGGTAGAGCACAATCCTGTTACAGTAAGCAAAAAACCATTAACAGAAAATTCATTGCCCACTTATCATGTAGATTAACTGCTATGTGAGTGGCCTGACTCAAAGCAAAAGCCTTTCATTGGAATGTCAGTGTCCTGTCTCATCTGGAGATCTGTGTATGCACTCAGCATGAGTACAAAACCCTTGGCACATGTAGCGAGCAGCAGCTACTAGCCAGTAAGTGGGCCAGTCAGTTTCTGGATTTCTGGAAATCCTTCTGGTGTTTCATCCCTGGAAGGTGGAGGACGGGAGCTGCCAGAGAAGTTGCTTGCTTTATTTGGGCCAGTTTTGGAGAAAGCAAGTTGTTGAAGGTGGTGGAGTGCTCTGGAAGGGGCCGACACTGATGGGATGCAGGTTCCTGATGTGCTGGTGTGCAAGCAGGATTGCAGCTGGTGATTTGGACATCAGGTTTTGGGATTTTCTGAAGTATTTCTGTGTTCTTTCTAGGCTCAGACTGAGTTCTTGCTGGGTTGATGGATAACAGTGAGACAATAGATCAAGTGACAGCCTTTTTAAAGGATTTGGTGCCATACAGGTGTTGATGGGCATGAGAAAGCAAGACTCTGTGTACTATATATTGGACAAAGATCCATGGCAGGTGCTGAAAACTCCTCATACCAGCTAACGAGGTCAACCTTGGAAACACAGTCGGACTCCCTTTGAATTGTTCTTCTAGCTCTAGCAATCATGCCTCTTTAAAGGGGACTGATTGAGGGAGTATAACCCCCATCTGGCTTTGCCAGCAGCTATGGGCTTTGGACTGTTCTTCAGGGAAGGTTTAGAGACCTCTTTGGATGCCCATGGGATCCCAAAGGATCAGCCCACTCTGCTACTATGTGAAAAACACTCTCAACTTCTCACAGCACTGTTACAAGAAGCTTGGTTATTTCCTTCAAGGGATGCCTATAGGCACCTTCCTTCAGAGATGGCTGTGGATTCACGGGGGACAAAGACAGTTAAGCTGTAATAAGAGCAAGCAGGGACTCAACCCAGGCAGGGCTCAGCATGACCTCCTGACTAGCTGCTTTTTTGATCAGCCTCCTTCATTTCTCTCTCATGCACTTTGTAAAACACCATGGCTGCTACAGCTGGACTTGGGGACCAAGTCCTGGGACTTTGCTCCTTATGTGGTAGGGCTCCAGTGGCCACCTTATGCAGGCCTGAGCCATGGCTGGGATCCATCTGTCTCTGTACGAGCTGAGATGCTCTTGGACACAGAGGTTCATGTGATTCCCTTGCTACTTATTTCATCAGTTGAATTTTACTGCAGGGGTAGTAAGGATGCTTAGAAGGCTCCTGCAATCTTGGTTGAAATTTATTTCCCATAGCATAAGTGGAAGAGAAAGGGAGTGAAGAAATCTGTTGTCTTGGAGAATATGTTTTTATCTATTAACCTGGGTGAGGAAAGACCCTTTGGAAACCACTGCTTGTCAACAAGGGATCCTTGAGGAAATACTGATTGTGTAATCAAGATCCTGCCAGACATTTGATGCCTTTCTGCAGCATCAGATCATCTGACTGACAGTGCTGACACAAAGGCTAAAGCTTCTTTGACTCTTCCTGAAGGAAATCTGTCTTCAGCTTGCATAGTCCACATAACAGCCTGGTTTCCAGCTCCAAGCTATTTCACAACCAGCCCCAAAATAACAGTATCAAGGGGAACTCAACGTACACTTTTGTGCTTACTGATGGGAGCTCTCTGGTTTTGCGCAGCATCTGTACAATGACAGCACCAAGCCATCCACTTTGATCACACAGGGAAATGAACTTTCTGACAGGCCCCCTTTAAGTACTGAAAAGCTGCAAGAAGGTCTCCCTGGAGCCTCCTCTTCTTCAGGCTGAACAAGCCCAACTCTCTCAGCCTGACCTCACAGCAGAGGGGTTCCAACCCTCCCATCATTGCTGTGGCCTCTTCTGGCCCAGCTCCGTCAGGTCCCTGCCTCTCCTGTGCTGAGGACTCCAGAGCTGGACTGCTACACACCCAGGTCTTTTTCAGAAAGCTTTGAAAGTCTCAGCCTGCATTTTGACCAGAGATCAAAGGAACAGAGCACAGCCCCCTGGTGGGCTTCCATGGGGATGTCAGCCCCTCTTCCCAGTCAGACTACAGAGACCACGAAAGAGGGAGGGGAGGTGCGAGAATGTGGAGGAGAAAATGGCCTGAAGGGAGTTAGCAGACCAGGGGCTGGAAACGCACCAGAAAGAGCACAGCGGGCAAAGCAGGACAATCTATCCCGGGAGCACTGGAGCTCATCAGGGCATGGGGCCATGGTACATTTGCAGTGGGTGCAAAGGTGTGGGGCTCTCGCTGCCTCTGCCCACATCTGGCCCCTTTCAGATAAAAAGGCAAACACCCGCACAGCTGAGGGAGCCAGGTAAAGAAAACACAGGCTGTCAACCAGCCTCCTGTGTCACTTCCACCTCTAAGGTCTCTGATGAAGATTTACAGCCCAGGTTGCCCAGGCTGTTTGGAGCACAGCAGTGGAGGTACTACAAGCTTGATGATGCTTTCTTTCAATTTACTGGCAAATCTCCCTCCTTTCCAACTATTCTTTTTGAAGCCATCAGTCTCTTGTCATGGGAGATGAGGCTTTAGGCTCATTGATCACCATTCCTGTACAGCAGACCCAGTCCCCCTGAGCTGGCTCCCCCAGCACATGGCTGGATCCCAGCCAGGCTCCTGCGTGCTCAGCTCCTGGAGCCAGGCAAATATTCATGCCTTCACGTCGGATGCAGCCCTCACTGGCCTCAGACGTCTCCCCTGCCTCCTCTACCCATTAGGCATCCGCTTGCCCGGTTGGAGGGGAAAGCTTTGACTCCGATTTTCCTGGCTTCCTCATTAATCCTTGAGAAATACCGCTAACCCAGATCAGAAGAAGTTGGGGGGGGGGAGATCTGGAAATTTCAAGCTGCTCTGAGGTTGTGTTTTTTTAATATATAGATTTATTTATTTATTTAAAGCCTCTTCCTTCCCTCTGTGCTTTAATATATACTGCTTGCTTCCTACGTGCAGCAGTGCTCCACACACCACCTTCTACCCTGGGGTCAGCCCAGGCTAGCCCTGTTTGAAGTTCCCCAGCACAGATGCTGGTGATGGGATGACCCACTGGAGAAAAGTTGTTTCTTCCCCCCAGGTCTAGGTGATGTGCAGGTCTGGGATGAGGTGGGAGAGGCCTCATGCTGGGGCCACTCCAGCACCACATCAAGACAAGAAGCCCCAGTGAAGTTGATGGGGCTGCAAACCACAGTGTGCACCTGTGCAAACTGCAGTTCCCAGGATACGTCCACCTCACACTTAGCCCTTGTCCCAGGGTCTTCCCTGCCTCCCAAGCAAAGGGCCACTGACACAACTTGGAGGAGCAACAGGGAGGTGCTCTGGTTGCTCAGGGGGAAGTGAGAAATAGCATGTGGCTGGGATGCTTCTTTGCACTCTCAGTTTGCTACTGTCACTGTAGCACAATCGGCTTACGCTCCAGGGATTTACCTCTTTCAAGTCCTACAGCTGGATCATACCCTGCCTGCAAGGCAACTCAAGAAGGGGAAAATGCTGCTTGAGGACCTGGATGTCCAACATGAATCAGTGCCTCATGGCATGTGCCTTTAAAGATGGACACAGCAAAATATTCAAACACACAGAGAAAGAGACAAGGTCTGATGGGGACATCTTTGAAATGTGGTAACCCTCATCCCAGTGGAAAGGGTGAGCAACCAAGAAAGTTAAATTAGGGCTGGGCTGAAACCACGCATGCCCCTAGTAGGAGCCACAGTTGCTCATCCTCACCACTCCTCCAAAATCTAATGTAGTTGCAGACTCCATTCAGTCAGTTCAAAACTACTGCTCTTGGGGTAAGCTTGCAGCACCACTTTTGCTCAGACACACTGTGAAAATCCACTCTCCTGGCATGGTTTGGTGGGAAGATAATGTGCAGAGTTCTGTGCTGCAGGACCTGCCCTGTCTCATTCCTCCCCCTGCCACCTTCCACGTTACGTGATGGAGCCTGAATTTGCCACCCCTGTCCCCTTCTTTAGGAAAAGCAGAACCTCTAAGATCTGCAAATAGTTTAAAAAATGAGAATGTTTTCCCATCTAGGAAATCCCAGCAGAAATATGATGAGGACAGCCACCAGCTCATCTCCTAGTTCTGGCAATGGGCTACAGGTGGATTCTCCTTGTCTCTCTGTGCTGCTTGAACCTACGTCATGTGTTGGGGGGCAGCTGGGTGGCCCCATGTAATGTCTGCTCAGAACAAAAGGTGATTTAATGCCTCCCCCCAAGGGTTTCTTTACTCCAGTTAAACCCCTTTTCACGTACCTGCAGCAGGCTATAAACTTCATAAGGTGGTCCCTGGAGCCCTGCCTGCTGGCACCAGTGGTGGGAGAGCCCAGGGGCAAGCAGCTGGAGCAGTCTGTCTAGTAAAGAAGTAGAGGAAAGGGGGGAGAAAAGTCTCATTAAGGACAGAGAAATCAGCACAGGCTCAGGTAAAGCCTTTGAGTGCTGTCAAAACTTGTGTGTCAAAGTCTGGGGTTGTGGTGACATGTCCTCTCACTGAGAGCTGTCCTCAGCCAGTCTGATGCCTCATGGGGGTTTTGATGCCTCAATGTAAAAGATGTGGTGTCTCTATCACTGCCAAGGCCAGGAGACTGAAAAGCGGGTGGGCTCCACTCCCGTACATTTTCTTCCTTTCTTTTTTCACCATTTTTTTGGCAAGTGGTTTGCGCCTGGGCTGTTAGAGCAGCATAAGATGGTATTGGTCTGCTGCGGTACAACAGCCCCTCAGCGAGAGCAGGATTGACAGATCTGGCTGGGGTACAAAGAGGAGCCTCAGGAGCAGCTGGGTGCAGGCCAGCAGGATTTACTGGTGGAAGCTCACTCCATCCAGCAAAGTATGTAGCTGCTGGCGGTGGGACAAAGCAGCCCAGGACCCGCAGGGGCTGTGGGGCAGAGAGGAATGAATTAGGGGCACCATACGAGGCAGGGAGCAATGGGTGCGCAGTGCAAGGAAAAAGCATTCAGCACTCCCAAATCAGTGCATTTCCCCCAGTGAAGGGAAGAAAAGGTCCTGGCTGAGTGTGGGCTGCCCCTTTAGGAGGACCCCACCTGTGGTGAAGGGTAGGATGGCATGGGATGCAGGGGTCTTGGTTGTGCTCCAGGGAGATGTGTCTAAGCTGTAGTACACCTTCAATTATAGATATGGTGCTGAGGAACATGGTTTGGTGGTGATCTGGTAGTGCTGGCTTAATGGTTGGGCTTGATGATTTTAAAGGTCTCTTCTAATCATAATGATGCTATGATTCTAAACTGCTCTTGTCTCTATGAGATGCTTGGTACAGTCAAGGTGGGGTTTATTTGGGGGGCTGCAATCCAGTCTAATGTTTGTCTTTTCCCAGGAAGTTCTTGAAGGTCCAGTGCCTGGAGAGTGGGCAGTGGGAAGAGGGACACTGCATCCCCGTGGTGTGTGAACCACCTCCTCGTGTCTTTGAGGGCATGTACAACTGCACCCAGGGCTTTGAGCTGGACAGCCAGTGTGTCCTCAACTGTGAACCGCAGGGACAACAGGTGAGTGACTTAAGGAGACAGATCAGCCAAGCTTCAGGTGCTTCAGAGCATCTGAAAAGACACCCCGCAGCAGCTTGGCCATCCCTAGGGCCAAATACCCTTGTACCACCAACCAGCGGTTGCCCTACAAGCCCAAAGCTGGCTGCAACCTAGCTGCCTTGGAGAACTTCCCTCTGGATTTCAGTGACAGAAGGCAGGTCCTTGCATTTTGCTTCCTCACCCAGAGCTGGGCAGTGGCCAGGCAGGGTGAGCCCCACTGCTACCAGTATTAATGTTGGCTGCTTTCTCTCTGCTTTGCAGGTTCCCATCATCTGCACCAAGGAGGGCTTATGGACGGAGGAGTTCAAACTGTGTGAGAGCTTACGGGGCACCTGCCCCCCGCCCCCAGAGCTGAATTTCGTGGAGTACAAGTGCGAGCAGGGGCATGGCATAGGTGAGGGCAGGTGAAAGATAAACAGAAAATCAAGGCTTACATTGACTTAACCTTCCTAGAGAGCTGAAGGTCAAAATGACTCTTCTTCTACCAATACCCATTAAATCTAAAAAAAAAAAAAAAAAAAATTAAAAAAATTAAAAAAAAAATCCTGTTTTCTCTTCCATCCTTTTTTCTAAACACAGAGCCAGAAGTGGCTTTAGCCTTGTGCCTGCCCTGGTTGTACTCATCTGCAAGACTTAAAGCTAAATCTGGCTCTAGTGCAAGAATCTCTTTTTTCAGAAGGAGCAGGGACTCATTTCTAGGGCAAACCCAGCCCTTGGCAGTAATTTTCCTAATTTGTCTTCCTCCATTCCCCTCCTCAAGGTCTTTCCACTTGTTACTGCTACTGCAAGTTTGCAAGATTAATGTGGCAGGTGCTAGATAAAAGCCAATCGCATGTAACAGGGCACTTTCACCAGATGAGGGACCACATCATCCACTTCTTTCTCAAGGAGTTGGTTGCTTTGTGCTGTCAGGAAAAGCTGCATTGCTCAGTCTCAGTTGTTTCATCTTGTCTAGCATCCCATTGGACAGGACACTTCAGCAAAGTCTGTATTGCTCTGTAGCAGTCTGATCAAAACAGGCAGAGGAGAGTCTAAGGGCAGGGCCTGCCAAGGTTAAGCTTTGGACAGATGTGATGTGAGGCTGGGGTTTAGGGCTGGTATCCACCTGGTTTTCCAGGTGCTTTTTGCAGGGATTTTCTTCCTGGGTCATAGGAAGGCAGTGGGAATTCAGACAAAGCTATCAAAAACTATGAAAGATGCTTCCCAACTTGTTAACAAACATCCTGTAGCATCCAGGCCAGACTTCTTTTCATGTTGGATCCTACGTCCTGCTATGAGGGTTTGAGTATGTCTCTTAGGGATTGTTCAGTTTTCCTCTCATCTGTGAGAGGGAGATTGACCTCAACTCCTGTAGGGTCTTGCATAATTCAGGATTTGAGCAAGGAATTGTTATCCCAGGCTGGGAGGAAAAAAGTCTCCTCTATGTCCACCTCTACCCTCAGCAAGGAGCCCACGTGTTTGGGTCTGCCGCCCTCCCATAAAACATCTTTGCCTGGTTCCTCATGAAGTCCTGAAGGCTGTCTCTCCTCATGCAGGTGCTGTGTGCATACCTTCCTGTATCATACCTCCCAGTGACCCTGTCATCCTGCCTGAAAATGTAACTGCTGAGACTATGGATCATCGCCTGCAGCCCACCAGAGTCCAGGTAAATGGGAAGGTGAATGCCTCTAGTAGGGGATTTACTGAGAGCATAGAGGGGAGCCCTCCTTATGTGGTCAGGAGGTCAAGGGAGGGGATTCTGCCCCTCTGCTCTACTCTGGTGAGACCCCCACCTGCAGTGATGGGTCCAGCTCTGGAGTCCTCAGCACAGGAGAGACAGGGACCTGTTGGAGCGGGGCCAGAGGAGCCACAGCAATGATGGGAGGGTTGGAACTCCTCTGCTGTGAGGCCAGGCTGAGAGACTTGGGCTTGTACAGCCTGGAGAAGGCTCCAGGGAGACCTTCTCACAGCTTGTCAGTACTTCAAGGGGCCTGAAAGAAAGACAGGGACAAACTTCATCAGGGCCTGTTGTGACAGGACAAGGGGTAATGGTTTTAAACTAAAAGAGGGAGATTTAGACTAGAGAGAAGGAAGAAATATTTTACACTGAGGGTGGTGAGACCTTGGCCCAGGTTTCCCAGGTGAGGATGGCAAGTGCTCTGAGCAACCTTCTCTAGTTGTAGATGTCTCTGCTCACTGCAGGGGTTTTGGACTTGAAAGGTCTGTCCCAACCCAAAATATTCTACATTTCTATGAGCGTATCTGGTATTTTAAACCAAAATATCTTTGCTTTGGGTGAAGAAGGGTAAGACTTGGAAATGCAAGCAGTGTAAGTCAGCTCAGGGCTGGCTGGCTGGCCCCTGACAAGGAGCTACCCAGGCTGCTTGCTCTGAAGGTACCTGCTACTCACCATAACCAGGTTCTAGTGCCGAGGTCCTTCTCATTCCCCCCACTTCTTTCTCCTGTTCCCTCCTCTGAGGACGCTACTGTGCAGCATCCTTCTCTCCCATACCAAAGTTCAGCAGAAGTTGTCAGCTCCCAAGCCAGTTTTCAAGGACTGCAGGATACCACAATGAATGAAGTTAAATGCAGGAATCTCACTGTTTTTTCAGGACATGTAGCGTGCCCAAACCTGTTAAGTGGCTGTGATTGTCAGCTACTGTGCCAGGAGAAGAGCAAAAGCTGGTCCTGGGATGGCACGAGCCTGGGTGCCCCAGTACCCTGGCAGCAGGGATGCAACCCCAGGCAGGCATCTCCCTGCTAGGGAGGAGGAAGGGCACTGTCAGCTGGAAGGGGTCTCTGGCTGCCAGGACCCGCTGGCCAGCCTATTGCCTCTGCTGCTGGAACAGGAGAGCCTCTCACTCCTCATCTCTTACTCATTTTGTAGGCAAAACAGCTCAAATAGCTGAAATAGTTTGGATCCCCATGGTACAGCTTTCCCAAAAAAACAGCTCAGCCGGGGTAATATTTCTTAAAATAAAACCGAGATGCATAAGGAAGGAGGTGGAACAAAGGAAAGTGAACCATCCTCCCAGGAGCCAGCACTCCCATCCAAACACTTTGCCCTCCTCCCAGGAACCCGCAGGAGGCCCAGCATCGTGCTCTGCGGATACTACTGCATGTCGCCTTGAATCAGCCCCATGACGGATCAGTGCTGGGGGGGGGTGAGGACACCCAGGGCGTGTGGGATGGTTAAGCACGAGCGCTGGAAAGAGTCCTTGCCTTTGAGGGATCTGATGGTTTGGACCGTCAAAGTGGTGGCGTTCAGCTTCCCTTTTGCTGCATACTCTCATGTGAGGGAGGCATTTTGCAGGGAGGAATAGGAAGAGGAGGGAGGGGAGGCATTACTTTAAGAAGCATCATTCCCTGGCACTAGAAGTTGCCTCCTTGGACCTTGTTTTCCTCTCTTTCCTGTCTCTTGCCTCTGTGCTCTGCTTTGCTCCTCCAAGCCTCTAGTAGCTTGACATTCCTGGGAGCTGCTGTGCTCCTGAGGTGATGGGGTGAACCACAAGGAGGTGCAGAGGCCACCTGGGGAGGGCACAGTCCTCTTTTGATTTCAGCTCTGTTTCATCACATCCTGCAGCCGAGCAGGTTTGTCCCTCTGTCCTTACTTCCTGGCCTAGAATAGGAGTGTATTAATATGAGTGCACTAAAATGCTATTCAAGTTGCACAACAACCATGTGTGGAAGATCCTAGTGTGGAGTTAGGATGCAAACATCCTCTGGGATAAGCAGGAATTGTCTTAGCCAGCATCCCAGGACTGTTCCATCTGACAACAGCTCCCTCAGGGTCTGCCTTCCCTGCACTGGCTGAGGACAGCTGATACCTCATCCTGCCCCAACCCCATCACAGCAGAAGGACTTGCAGCAGGTCTACATGGGCAGAGCTGCCCCATCCCCAGCCTTCTGTGCTGCTGCCTGCGGGTGCTGGAGCTGGTCTGCTGCTGCTGCACATTTCAAACAGGAGGCTAGGAGAAAACATGTGCCCCTTTGTGCAACTCCAGCTCAGTGAAGGGCATCCTAGGACACTTTCACAGGCCAGCCATCATTTTATGGGGCCTCAGATTTCAAAGTCTGCCTGAGCTTTACAAGGAGGAAATTACATGTGCGGTGGGGCTTTTCTTCCCCCTGTATAATCATGAGCGCTCCCCACAAACCCCTGCCGAATGAGCAGGTCAACATGTTCCAGGGCAATGAAACTGAGCCCTTCACATCTTGCTCTTGTGTCCAGCTGGCTGCAACAGCTGAGTTCCTGCCTCATAAATACCAGCGATAACCTCAGTCCTGCGAGTGAATGTGAGTCTGGTGTATCTGCTTCAGGCCAGGTCTGGGGAGGGGAGTGCTCCTGGGACCTGGGTCTCAGAGCCTGAGTGAGGATGCCACGGATGTCAATGAGCAAATTGATGCAGGCACTGAGTGATGACTGGCTGAGGTCCCCATTCCATACGAGTCAGGAGCTGGTGAATCCAGCATCACGCAGATGATGATTGACCCATCATGGCCCTAGGTGTCTTCCTCCCAGCAGCAACTTGTAGCCAAGTTAGCCACTGTGAGTGGCTCTGCAAGCCAAACCCGCTTCTCTGATGGCCTCTGCCATCTAATTTTGTCCTCTCTCAGCTGTGTATCTATATACATTTACATACTCACACATGTGTGTCTATCTAGCCTCTGCCTTGAAAAATGTACCCTGGTAAAACCTGCTCTTGGTGACCCTGCTTTAACAGGGGACTTGGACTAGAAGATCTCCAGAGGTCCCTTCCAACCCCTACATACCTACCACATTCTGTGATTCTGTGTCACCAGATGCAGCAGCTTTGGGTTTGATGGGTTTCCCACTAGGCAGAGGTGTAGGGAGAGTTCTGGGGTGCCACTGCTGTTCTGCACCATAATGAGCAATGCAGTCTTGTGGGAGACCCTCTACCTCCAGAAAGCATTGGTAGCTGTTGCCCTCCATCTACCACCTTGCCTAACAGCTGTTTTCTCCTTCCCTTCTCAGCATATCGTGTGCACAGGCAGGTTGCGGTGGTATCCCGACCCCTCTGCCATTCACTGCATCCAGTCATGTGAGGTAAGCCCCCCCTGCCCCCAGCATGAGCCACCAGCTCCTGGCAGGGAAGACTTGCTCCAGCACAAAGCTGGATGGCTTTGACTTCATGTTTGCTCTCAGCTGGGCCAGGGCTTGTTGGCTGAGCAGGGACCAGAGGAAGCATCCTTGTGTATGGTCCCCCACAGCCAGGGTGATGCTGGGGAACCAGAGCTGCAGAATAACCTATTTCCTTCCTTGCCTGCTGTTGCTTTTTCTTGGCCAGCCTGGGAAGAATGTTCTAGCAAAAGGATTTCACTGGCAAGGGGTATCCCCAAAAACCTTGTGCTGAATCCAAGCCTGAATATTTTCTTTAACCAGAACTGCAGTTCTAGAGTAACATGGATCCAGAAAAGCCCTGTGTGACTCACATGTCCAACCAAAACAATGAGGATTTCCAGCCTCATACATGCAAAACAAACCACTCCTGAAGAATCTGCAGACAAAGAATTCCTTGCAGAAATCGGTTAGCCGCTCATTTTGCTTTGAATAATGAGCAGGCAGGAGAAAATCATAGGCAGCCTGGAGTCAGTTCGCAAAGGAAATTAAAAATAGGGAGTCTTTGTCAAGCCCTGGTTGTTATTATGATTGAGGATAAAAGGAAAAAGGGTGGGAGGGGTATTTTGGAATGTTGCATGCTGAAAATTTGGGATTTTTACCAAAAAGGAAAATGTAAATGAAGTTTGCACACCAAAAATAGCTTTGAGTTTTGCTGATTATTTATTTTACGTGCTCATTTCAATGCAAATGATCTCTTTTGCTTGCCGATTCTGTCTAGCTCAGCTCTTTGGTGACTGAAGTGCAGGAGAAAGGGCAATGTTGCAGGGGGCACGTCCCCAGGAAGGAAACATTATGGTCAACAGAAGGTGAAGCAGTTATTTCCCAGACTTGATGGCTGTACTGTGTGTCTCTACTGCAAGAAATGGGCTGCAAGCATAGGGGAATGAGGTGCTGTGTGATAGTGAGGTGTTGGATGGTTGAGTGCCAGAGCTTAGTGATGGATCCTCTGGCATTTTGGGACCTCCATGTCTTTCTAAACCACTTCTTTTAGTTCAGGTCTTGGGCAATGTACTTGAAGTATGATGGGTTTATTTGGAGGGCAGCTCAGGTGGTTATGGTGTTCCTGTCTGTCATTCTCCTGCTAGCAAGGGAGAAATGCTCCTTGTGATCTCTAAGAGTTGGTCCTTCCATGAAAGAAACAGGTGGGGTGTGAGGTGTTCCTTCTTCCCTTCCTCTGTAGCTCAGGGGAGAGAAAGCCAACACAGGAATAAGGATGCTTTCTTAGGCTCAGGTGCACCAGATTGACCCCAGCCTTTCCTCCTCTGTGGTTCCTGCACCTCATCTTGAGTCTGTGTCTCCAGCAAGAGATCCCACAGGGGATGGAGAAAAATGTCAGCTTATTTTTGTGTGTGTGTGTGTGTGTGTGTGTTAGCGAGGGAGACACCAACTACCTGAAGTCCCAGCATCTTGCAGTAACAGTCACTGTCTTCTCACTGGCCACCCAAACATACTCCTGGCCAACATGACCTCTGTCTGTTCCAGGATGCTTCCTGTCCCCTTTTACTCTTAGAAAGCAATACTAGACAGTAGTCTTAGTAGAAAGGAGGTTAAGCAAGCCAAAATCTTGCAATATCCTACCAGAAGATGGAGAGTCCATGCTCTTCATCACCCTTTTAGGCTTTTTAATGCTTTTTCTGCTTGCACTTAATCCTTCATTGGGAATGACCAAGTAGTACAAACTCTTTCAGCTGAGGTCTCACCAAATCTCTGCACAAAGCTTCCTTGGTCTGGAAATGTCTCTCTTGATAGGACCCAGTACTCTTTCTGTTATTTCTGCAGTTGCATCAGTCTGGCAGCTCAGAGATATCCTGAGGTCAGCAAGTACTCCCAGATTTTTCTCTACCTCCTTTGTTGCCAACTGATGAGCTCCAAGCTAACAGCAGATGTTTTACCATCAATACAAGAGCTTGCCCTTCAATTTTATACAAGTGAATGTCATCCTGTTTCTCTCTAGTCCTTCAGGTCATCTAACTTTGTCAGATATCCTGATTCTCCTCTGTGGAACAAAGCCTTCTTCCTCATTAGCAGTTTCATCAGCACAGGCCCATTTTTAAGGTCACAGTCACTCACCATAATACTGATAAAGATCCATCCTCAGGTAGTTTCTTTCACCCCAATGCTCTCCTTTTTGATACAGCTCACAGTCAACTCCTCCCTCTTCTTCTCCTCCTTCTCACTTTTCACATACATGTTTCTGATAATTCTTTTTATTTGGCATCTTCTACAATGCTGCAGGTTGTTAAGGTCACATTGATAAGTCACGTGTTCCTAGAGAATTTTTGTGTATGTGTGTGTACATTTTGTAGTAGACATTGTTTTTCCATAAAGAATAACTCACCAAAAGTGTCTCATTCAAAGTATTGCTCTTCTTGTCACTGGGAAGAAAGGAAGTGTTACCAGTCCCCTCTGTTTGACTACAGAAAATGCCCTGAATGTTTTTTCCACCTTATCTGTGCTGGCTTCTACTGTCATTCCTATTCCTCTCCTGCCTCCATTCTAGTGACCAAAAGCACTACAGTTCTCAGAGGCCATTTCACTTGGGACCCAGTTTCTTGAGGGATGTAGGGATATCAGATAGCAAGAGTCAGGTAGAGATGGAATGTAACCTCTCATTTCTACTTGCTGTGTGGTGCCCCACAACCACATCTCCTTTTCATGTTCTCCCTTCATTTACCTGCAAAAGAAATGGTCTACCCCTGTGGAACATAGCCCCTGACAGGTCTGATGTGGTTCAGCTTGGCTTGCTGTTTCCTGGGACATCTTAATCCCAAATTCCGCCTCATTTCACAGTAATCCTTCACAGGAAGCACCTCCTATAGGACGCCAGCCTCTGCTCTCCACTGTCCAGGTCAGAGTCATCCCTTGGAGATGCCATTGTCTCTCCTTTGATGGCAAAGTGCATGTTGGATGAGGAAGCTTTCTCATCTGGATGCCTCAGTGAGGGAAACAATCTTATATAAGAGAAATACAGGCCACCTGGATGCTCGTGTCATCTCTTTCTGGTGGAGTCACTTCAGGCTGGGAAAAGGGAGCAGGAGCCAAGACTCAACCTCCCCAGCCCCAGCTGGAGACCTGCCTCACATTGGAAAGTTCAGGTCACCACACAGTGGCGTTAGAGGGATTCTCGCTCGTCTTTCTGGTATGCTGGCAGTGGCTCAGCCTGCCTGCTCATCCTTCTCGCCCCTCTCCCCACCTCCCTTCTCTTTCCATTAATCTGGTCATCCATCTGCATCCTGGTCTCTCACTGCACCTTGCCAAGATCCCCGTCCCTGGAGCAGGAAGGCACATAGTTCAGCGGGTGATGGAGGGAGGGATGCAAACCCTTCCAGGAGCCCATCAGGAATATGAGTTAGTGCTGAGTATGCTTGGCTTCTTGAGGGCCAGCAGAACATCTCATACCCTGCCATCAGTAGAAAAACAGATGGTAGAACTGAAGGGTGAGGAGGGGTGGAGAGGAGGGGGTTTAGGGCTAGGTGGAGAGGGAAGTAAAGGGAGAGGAGAGAGGAGGAGAGAAGATAAATTCCTCCTCT
This sequence comes from Megaceryle maxima, assembly GCA_024605025.1. Lineage (NCBI taxonomy): Eukaryota > Metazoa > Chordata > Aves > Coraciiformes > Cerylidae > Megaceryle > Megaceryle maxima. Next base: position 74,400 of record JANHGN010024820.1, read on the forward strand.
CTGCTCTTTTTTTGGAGGAGGTGGTCATGGTCCTGGTGCCGTGTTTGGCTGCTGTGAGGGAAGTGTTTGCAGCATCTAGGGCAGGTTCCTCTAAGTCATCCCAAGGTGATAACTTCTCAGCTATCCTTCTCCTGTGCCCAAGAGCAAGTGAGGCTGTTGACTTCAGAGGAGCAGACAGCATGTACAGTGATTCAGGATGCTCCCTTGGATTATTCCTGCCATGGTCCAATATGGTTTATGCATGAGTGTGGCTGCTATAGAGCATCCGTCTGTGCAACTCACTAGGTCTGTGCTCCGCTATCTCCCACCACAAAGGCTCCTGTGGTTCACATTGTGGCTGTGGTTTAAATGAAAAAGTTCATTTATTTTATCATTGTCATCATGTTTATCCACTGTTACTCACAGGATGTAGTAACCACCACTGTCCTGCTCAAATACACTCACAGGAAGGCAGGTTCCTCTTGCAGTGATCCGAATGGGGACAAGCTCTTCTAGGCAGCCATCGCATTGTGCAGCATGCTGGCCAAGGCTGCCTGTGGCAGTGATGGAGTTCCCATCCCTGGCAGGATTTAAAAGCTGTGTAGATGTGGTGCTGATGGCCATGGTTTAGTGGTGGGCTTGGCTGTGCTAGGTTAACAGTTGGACTTGATGATCTTAAAGGTCTTTTCCAAGTTAAATGATTCTATGATTCTATACTGACTTCATCTCTACCTCCAGCTCTGTTTCATCATTCCACGAAGGTAGCAAAGGGTTAATTGCAAGGGATTTAAGGCATCGTGCTTTCGACAGACCACCCCGAAACAAGAGCTACAGTCAGTCTGGTCTGTCTCCATAGGTTAGCAATTCCTTCCTGATGTGACTCTGTGCCTTCTCTGGTTGGGGTTGGCTTTGCTCTGAGCAGCCCTGTCTGTATTCTGGGGGAACATGCAGAGGCTTTGACTTGAGATGTCTGCTTCACACCCTGAATGAAGCAAAAGCCATACCAGAAAGCTGTCATGAGCATGAGCTGCTGGGAATTTCTCAGGTCTTCCCCGCATGAGAACAAGGTCTTGCTGCCCTTGCGCGTGCTGCCGGTCATGTTATCACAGTCATAAAACATTAATCTGTTCCCTGTTTTGTGGTTTTCCTGAGGCATTACAATGGAAATGATGAGATAGTGATTGAAGTGTGTTTGTGGTTGCGAGTTGTTCTCGAGTCTCTCAATCCAATAGGTAGTCAAGGACCTTGATGGATCCTTGGCTCTTCCCACCAGCATGCATAAAACCCTTGCTCTGCATGTCTCTGGCTTGTGTCCAGTATTTGTCAGCCAGAATTAACCCCTCTGAAGGCATATGCTGTAGGGACGGTGGGAAGTCTCTTCTGAAATCAGGGTCCTGCTGTGCTCTAATGTGACAGGAGACAGAGTGCGACTCACTCCCTGGGCAAAACACCGCAGACAGGGTCCAGCTGCAGGCAGCTGCCTCTGCTCATCATCATCAGTGAAGATTGATTGTCCCTCCTCCCAGACCTGGGAGTGGGCTCTGATTTTGTCCTGTGGCAAAGCTCAGCACAGGAAAACAGGCAGAAACATGATGCTGGTGGGATGCTCTGGTCTGGGAAAGAAATCCTCTTCTGCTCTCCTGGGACTTAAGGCAAAGAGGACTACAAGCACTGCACCTTCTCCAAGGACACTCTCTAGAGCAACTATCATAGCATGGCCAGAATTTAGTCACCTTCTTGTGATGTTCACATCATCAGTCTCTCATCTTTTGTTCCTGTGGGAGCATTTCATGACATCTTTACCCAGCCTGCAACTCTGCATCTGTCTGCTGCCTGGCTTTGAAAACATGGAGAGGATTCTACTGGATGTGACTGCTGCTCTTGCAAGCAGGCAAGAGGCAGAAGACCCGTATGGCTGCTGTTCCTTCAGGAATCTCACCAAAACCAAAGTCCTTGGGATCCAGGTGATGAAACATGACTCAATGTGTTACCCTAGATTCTGGTACAGTCAAATTTTGGATAGTAAATGACATGTTGGCCTCTACATCTCAGAGGGCACATCGGAGTTGGAAAAAGGATTAAGAGGATGCCACATCTGCCCTTCACAGAGACCTTAAACCATCCGGGACACTTCAGTTTGGAGTGCTGCTGGAAGTTTGCCAAGTCACCGAGGTGCTGAATAAGATGGATGCAGAACTGGGGAGAACTTGCTGAGACTGGCAAAGGTGAAGGGAGGAAAGTGCTTCGAACACAGCTGGGTACTGGACTCAGACTGGCTACTTCATGAGGCTGCAGGGGTGAGTAGGAGCTTTAAGTTCAAAAAGGGATTAAATTACTGGAGATCAGGGCCACAAACAGATACTGAAAGGAACAGGCAGAGCTATTTTCTTCACCATGCTTAAGGCAAAAAGTGCAGATGATGGGGGTGTATGAGGTGGTCACTTCTGCATTGGAACTGGTCCCCAACTGGTGGAAGGAAAGCCCTTCATGCTGGGGAGGTGCAAGGCAAGATGGGGAGTTCTCTATGTACCTTCTGGGTACGTTATCATGCTGCTCTTGGCATGAGCAGCACAGGCTTCTTGGTGTGGGAAACAGTCTTCCAGGAGAGGAGCCCAAAGAAATCTATTTCTCTTCCAAGAATCTCAGCTGAGGCATATTTGTCCTAAATTGTGAGAAGATAGCTGTCCCCTGCATATGTGTAGATTGTCATTATAGAATTCTCATTTTCTTAAGAGACAAAACAAAGGGGAATGAAATGATCACACACCAGGACAAGGAACAGGCTTGCAGAGTCCCAAAAGATGGGGGTCTTTTGGCACAGGTATGACCACAGCATCCAGGCATACCACCAGTGGTGGTGGAGACCCAAAGAGGTGGAAGCAGCCTCAGCTCCCCCAAGCCACATTGTGCAGGCTGGCCTGCACTTGGGATGCCCTGACCTGTAGCTACTTCTCTGCCCTCTCTAGCTCAGGTGCCATCCCTCCATCCCTGTCCTGCTTTCCCTTGTCTCAATGGTCACAGTCATGTAGCTGGTGACACAGAGGGAGTGGAAAGCCACTGAAAGCACCCACTGAAATAAAAATCAATATCTCGCTTCTGATAATAAGCAAACATCCCCAAGTGCAGCCCAGCCAACTGCTCTTCCAACACGAATATTCATTCCCCTTCAGCTCCTTCAACCCTCATACATTGTTTTTCTTTCTGTTTAAGATCTGTAACAAGAACTTGGCAGAAACCAGATACAAGTGGGTCAGGAGGCCCTTGTGGTTTTCAGGGCTTGTTTTCCATAACCCATTCTATCCTGCAACATATTTTGCACAAAAGGCTTGGCAGGACATCTAATCCATGGCAGCAGGCAAGCTGCTGAGGGCAGGATTGCAGGCTGGTGCTCATGGCATGGGATGTCCTGGCTTCTCTCATGTGTGCAGCAACAGCCCTGGGAAGGGTGAGTGCTGGGGACCTCTCTATGGGAGCCACCATGCTTGCCAGGAGCACTGTTGATGCACAGCACCTTCCTCCTTTGCCTGTTCTTTCCTCCTTCCATTTTCATTCTCCTCTTAGCACTGAGATCAGGGTGTAAAAAGGACAGGGCTAAGGACTCTACTGTCAATAGATCATGGACACAGATGCTTTCAGGCAAGCAGAGAACTGCTCTGTTGTGATGTTCATCTTTATCAGCTTTCCATCTCTTTTTTTCACTCTTGTCCTTGTGGACTGTGCAAAGTTCTTTCCAGATCACTGTCTGCTAAGACATGAGGTCCCTGAGGACCAAGGCATAGAGCAGGACAGGCATAAATAAATTCATCCCCATGCAGTAGCCCAAAGTGCCACATACTTCTGCAGCAGAAAAGTGTCCAAGCCAGACCCTGATTTGGGACAAAGAAACACTTTCAGATGCCATGAAGACAAGGACCTGCTTTCCCAGTATGGTTATCTGCCGCAGCATTCGGGATGGAGACCAAGCAGCAATTGAACCTCTGTGCTCTCCACCACCGATCAGACACTGATCCTGTTCAAACTCAATCTAGACTGATTCAAATGTGGCCCAGATGTCTGCAGGAAACTCATCTCCAAGGGACCCTTTTTGTCTTGAAGAACACCTAGAGCTGCATACCAAGACTGCCGAGAGCTGGGCTGTTGCTTGCCTTGGGCAAGTGATGTCAGACAGGCTGAAACCAGACATCAGGATGCCACTTTACAGTCTGTCACCTTTCCCTTGAAGTGTTCCTTCAAGTATATGGAGTACTTTCTCAAGCAACAAGCCTCTGCTTTCTCAGTGAGGCCTGGGGAGGATGTCAGAGATGGAGCCAATATTCCTAAAGATCTGAGATGTGATTAAAGTGGTCTCCATGCTGAACTGATGAGTGAGTGACTCAGGGACACCAGCAAGCTCATAAACAATTGGCATTTCTCCATTTTGCTTTCTGTCTGTATCTGAGGTGATGAGGCAGGTCCACAATGTCCCCAGGCAAGCCATCCTACAGGCATGTGGCTCCAAGGGACAGCTGCCATGGTTCAGAAGGAGCAGAGGGATGGCTTGGGGGACTGAAAGTTGAAGACACAAAAATGGTGGATGAAGTACTGGGTCTGTAGGAAATTTTCTCCTTTCTTCAGGCTTCTTGGTCCTAGGTGCCTCTTGTCAAATTTCTAGAAGTTGTCTTCCTTGGAGCAGTGCTTGCCCTGCCTCCCTCACTGCGATGGGCCAGGTAGAGTTTGCTTGCTGCTCAGAGTGGCTCAAGGCCATGAGGCATCCCAAAAAAACTTTTTGAGCAGAAGCCAGCTCTGCTCCCTCTCCAGCCCTCTCTGTGTTTTTCAGAACTGATTTCCTCCTTGCGTGCCGGAGAAACTCAGGAAGGAGAGAGGGAAAGTGAATGTGCTTGGGGTGTCAAGGGGGGGGGGAGAAAGAAAAAAAGAAAAATAAAAGACACACTGCAACAGAGAGAGGGCCAAGAAAAATATTTAATCCAAACAATGAATATTGTAGTTTCCTCCCACAGTCTGCATTCCCAGTCAACTTCCCTGGGCAAGCTGGGGGAGCCAAGAATGGCCGGGCTCTCTGCCTCACCAGCTTGTGTGTGCAAGGAAAGGGACATGTCCTGGGGACATTGTGCAATAGTGTCACTTTAACCAGCACTGGCCACATCTCTGGCTGAAGAGACTGACACCGTCCCCAGTACTCTGTAGGGAAGCAGTGATTTGGAGGGATGAGGACAGAGATGGGAGGAGGAATTTCCAAGAACCCAAGCTGTGATGGTGGATGCATAAGGGCTTCAAGCAAACCAGACTTTTAACAAGGCTCTTCAAGTCCTCCCAGGGACCTCCCAGACCTTTCTGAAATGTTTTGGCTAGTGGCTGAGATGGGAAGGAAGAAAAAGCAGCCAGTGAGGAGAAGCTGCCTTCTGCCTACTTCTGACCAAGAGCTGCCGCAGCCTCTCTGTGTTTTCCTTTCCCCACACCCCTCTGCAACTGCAGCAGCTTGCACCTGGGATGTGGCTTCACTTGCACACCTTAGAGTGCTGAAGCTGCAGCAGTCTCCAACTCAAGGTTCACGTCCTATGGTTCTGTGAGCCCAGGTCTGGGCTGACATCCCTCTGCCACCAAACAGGCTGAAGTTTCCGGATGTTTCCCTGGCTGTTGCTGCTTTCTTGTTTCTGGCGTTGAGCACATGCTGCTGCCATTGGAAGATTGCTCTTGAAGACCTTGCAAGGCTCCTGGAAGACCATGTGCACAGCAAGGGGAGGTATTTCCCCAGCAGAGGTTTATCACCCAGCCCTGTCCCTGTCTACCCTGCTGTACCATCTCCTTCCTGTCTTCTCCATCTGATCTTTTCACCACTAATGACTCATCCATCTCAAGAGCAGAGTTAACAGCGGTGACGCTGATGCACAAGGTGTGGGTCTGATGACAGCCGGAGCTTTTCCAGGGCTGGTGCCTGTCTGTCTGCCCTGCCACAAGAATGGATCCCCTGTTCCTTTGGGGCTACTTTGAAAGTGACAACTGAGAAGGACGAAGACACCTGCGCCTCCTGAGCTCTGCAGGATCACAACATGGTCATCTCAGCATGCAAAGGGTCTAAGGTCAATGCCTCAAATACCAATGCCCAGAGTGAAGGATGAAAGGATAGCAAAATCCATGCTGACTAAAAGCATCATGAAAGCATCCCGTGCACCCTCTTTGGATGGGATCAGCCCAGTCACAAGGCCCAGGACCCATGCAGCCTCCCAAAGACTGGGGAGAAGCATCTTCTTAAGGCTGTACTTGATCCCCTGAAAGTGGCATCTGGGCCATCTCTAGCTATGGGCAGATTGAAATCATAAGCACTTTCCATCTCAGCAACAGCGCAGGACAGTCTTTCAGCTCTTCAGTTACACAATTGGCCAGGTGCACTCTGATTTCCCCCCCCTTTTTCCACCTTCCTCCAAAGTACGTGGAACAGGACATCACCAAAAGCAAGGTAATGGGCCTTCAGGTCTGCTCAGCCAGAGCAAAACTTGCAGTCCTGGGAAATAACGTTCATCAAGCACCTGTGACGCAGCACCAAAACATGTATGATACTGATGGAATTTACAACTTGTTCTTTGTGCTCCATCTTTCCCTCACTCTGTTGCACCCTTTCATGATCTTTCACAGTGAATCAACCTATGTATAAGGTGGATTAATTTTTTTTTAATCGTTTTTTTTTTCTATTTTCATTTGTGCCTATTGCCAGCTTTGAGAGCATCTGTTTTTTTAGCCAATTTAAATTGCCAAGGACTCGATTTGCAGTTACTATTTTTATGCCAGCAAGACTCAGGCCTGGCAGTGCCAGATGCTGCACCTCCACATGCTACTACATGCCCCGCTGCAGCAGCTGCTGTCTGAGCAAACCAGAAAGATGGATGGCATTGGGTTGGCGCTGGAGGATGCGTATTTGTGGCAACTGGAACCCAGCTGGCTTTTTCCCTGGATCACACCCATTGTCTTTGCATGGTCCTGTTGTCCTTTGGTGTGGGTTTGTTTTTTTTTTTCCTGACAGCATCTTAAAACATCATCAGGTGTTTTTGTGAGTCACCAACATGGGCAAACCTCCCTTCTCCCACTGCTGGCATTGCTCTCTGTAGAGCTGCACAGCTCAAGCACAGGCTGAACAGAGTCCATGTGAGTTTTCCGTTCTCATCACCTGATCTTAGCACATTTCATTACCTATGCCCTTCTCTGCCATGACTCTTGCAAGACCAAAATGGGACTGATGCAAGTACAAGGGCACCTGTGTTCTCAAGGGTGACCCACCAGCACCTTGCTTTGCTCTTTGTGCTTGCAAAGATGAAACCAGCTGGAGATTCTTGACTAGGCAAAGCAACGGGAGTCACAGTCTTCTCCATGCACTGGGCGAGAGGCAGGGACAGCAGTCCCCAGACCCTGCTCCTTGCTTTCTAGAGCCTCGAGTCCAATTAGTCATTTTTTATTTTCCCCTCATATGTTTTTCCAATGTAATTTGGAGCATGAGTTGTTAAGTTTCTCCAACAAGTGTTGCCATAGGAGCCTGTATTTGTTTAGGGTGGGGTACAGGCTCCAGTGGGTTGAAAGGAGAGGGCAATTAGCCTGAATAGGTGTAGAGAGAAACTGAGAGCCTCTCCTTCCCCTGTCCTGTTCCTGCCTCTGTCCTCCCCCCACCTTGCACACAAGATATGGAAATCATTCCAGACCTGTGCAGCTGGGATGGGCAAACCTCCCTGTAATTGTATGGAAACAACCATAGCGGCGGCTGTTGTTTTGTCAGTGAGTCATGACATATGGAGAAAGCTCAAGGAAAAACTCCACCGCGTGGAAGGCTGCAAAAGCAAATCACACCCAGAAGAGCTCTTCCCTGCCAGCAGCCCTGGCCAGTGCCCTGCCTGAATCCTTGCACTGACCAGTTCCAGCATTCCTGCCCCAGCCCTCCTGGTGCTCAAAGTGGCTTCATGGCTGAGGGACCTTCTTAGATCACCATCACTGATGTTTTTCAGTGGAAGAGGAGAGTTACCCCTATTGCCTTGGTGAAATGCACCTGGATGAATTTCAGCCTGGAAGAGAAGGCTCCAGGGACACCTTCTTGCAGGCTTTCAGTACTTCAAGGGGCATGTCAGAAAGATAGGAACAGACTTTTAGCAGGGCCTGTTGTGACAGGACAAGGGGTGATGGTTTTAAACTAAAAGAGGAGAGATTGAGACTAGATCTAAAGGAAGAAGTTTTTTACAATGGGAGTGTTGAGTCACTGGCATATGTTGCCCAGAGAGGTGGTAGAAGGCCCATCCCTGGAAATATTCCAGGTGAAGTTGGATGCAACTCTGAACAACCTGCTCTAGTTGCAAATGTCCCTGCTCAGTGCATGGGGTTTGGACTACATGACCTTGCAAGGTCTCTTCCAACCCAAAACATTCTATGATTTAAATTGCACCCTGGTCTCCTCTGGACGTTTGTGTGACAGCAATGATGGGAGGCAATTCCCTTCTTGTTCCTGTGTGAGCTGCCTAACCCAGCTGAGCCTCAGTTTCCCAGCTGTAGGAAGGTGCCCTCCTCCTTCTCTTGTGAAATCTTCCAGGCAAATGCAATCTCTTTGTGGCTGCCTGGATTTGGCTGTGGGACTGTGGCACTGACGGCACAGACAGATTTGGTGGTTTGCCATAGTTCCTGCTGCTGCTTCCTAAAGTACCATTAGCTTGCATTGAGCCCTTTTCTATGAGCCACGATGACAAAAAGCCACGTTGGTTCCCTGGTTTTGGTGTGGCTTTTTTGTGAGTTGTTGGCATTATCACCTGTCCTGGATGTTGGCTTTGGCACAGTGGCTGGAGGGCTACGCATTGTGGTGCATTTTTCAGCTGGCTGACATTTGGTTTAGGAGTGCTACAGGTGAGTGTCCATCAAAGGCTCAGTCTGGGTATTTTGTGAAGCTCATTTGTCATTTGGGCCACCAGATCCATGGAAATGTGACAGCTGCTTCTATGAGCAAAGGGTTGGCCAGGTTTCCACCAAAAGCCCTTTCTGATGACAGCTATCCTCTTGGAGCTTGGCCATGGTTGCTGGGCCAGTAGCTACCATCACAGAGCCTGGAGCGGGAGAAGCATTTCATTACTAATCACTTGGTTAATGAATAGCCTCTCCAGTCTGTTAGCATGTTTGGTTGTTGTTTGGCAGTGCTGATGTGATAAATAAACCTCAGCTGCAGATTGTTCCTGACAGTTCATTGCCAGTGCCTCACATGCATGTTGTTTGGTTACACCAGTCACACAATATTGTTTCCCAGCCCTGGTTGGCTGCTTCTCAGCCCCAGTTGCTTGTTTCTCTGCTCTGATCAGATGACTCATGTAACTAAACCACAATAAAATGGATTTCTGAATGGCTGACTGTGCCATTTAACATTTCTGGACAGAAAGCTGTTGTGCTGCAATAGATTTCTGTTTCCATGTTAGAGCTGCAAGTAAAGAAGGCTTGTTAGTGAAGGAGCTGCACCTGAGCTGCACCAAGGCAAGTGGGGCTCTGCAAAGCCCCATTTGTCCAGGCAGACACAACGACTCACAGGAGGGCAGTAAAGGGCACCGGGCTGCGCCACACAAAGAGGATCCACCATTATTTTGAAAATGCAAAGTCCCCCACCACTCAACTAGACAATTTCCTTACAGAGGGTGAGATTTGGACCATGAAGAAAAGTAGAGAGGAGAGAGAAGGCCAAAACTGAAGCCGGAAGGTAGCCCTGTTGCCAGTATTTCTGATTATCAGTAGGCTGGTGTCCTCTCTGCTGAATATAGAGTTGGATTTTGCCTGTAGGGAGATAGTGCTTAATGATGATCCCTTCTGTTTGTCCCAGCTGGCCACCAGATAAGTAGCCTTGTAGTCCAGCCTGGCAAGGTTTGGTGGAGCTATGTGCTATGGACAGGGACAGAGCCTCCAGTGGAGAGTCTAGAGGAATTAAGGGACATGTTTCTTGAGGTCAGAGCCACAGCAAGAGCATTCTGGCCTCGCAAACAGCACTTGCCAATGGTTGGCTTGGCTTGAGTGCAAGTACTTCTGGGATACTCCTGACCTTGCTGAACCTTTCTCACAATCCAAGGGAGATAAAGCACTCATCTTCCTAAGATTGATCCTCTAGCAGGATGTTCTATTGAACAATCTATCCTTGTTAAAAGGATTTTAACAGTCTCCCTGTAATTAGCTGCTCAAGCAAGATCACCAAGCTCAACTTTAAAGCTGAGCTCTTTGGGAGGAGGGGTGTTGGAAAGAAAGGTTGGGTCAGCTTTTTACAGAACCCTGCCCCAGCTGTGAACATGCAGAGAGATGGATTAAGTTGGAGACAGGCAAGAATGGTGTGAGAAGGTGGATGAGCTGATGAGGTGGTGGACTGACTCCTAGTTGGCTGGCAAGGGACTCCATGGAGAAGGACTTGAGTGTGACATTCAGATTGGGGCTCTCTCTAGCAATGTGGATTTGCTTTCTCGCTCCCTGATCCTCAAGCTACAGCTGCTGCCCTCTGAGCACTGACTCTTCTATACACACCAGCTGGGGTACCAGTCCAGTTCTGTATGCTGGAACAGAGCCTTGGCCCTTGCCAGAGGTGCGTGGAGGCCTTGCTAAGGACCTTGGATCTCTGCTTTTGGGTGCAAGCTTATGCTTTTGAATAACCCTTTCAGCATGGTTTTGTTTCTCTGCCTAGCCCTTCCAAGCAGATGGCTGGTGTGACACCATCAACAACCGGGCATACTGCCAGTATGATGGGGGTGACTGCTGCTCCTCCACACTGTCCTCCAGGAAGGTAAGTGAGCATCTTCTGTAGCACGGATTTAGGACTGAGTGGTGACTGCTAGCCATGCTCTTTGGCTTCTCTGGCCATGGAACTGAGCCTTCAATGCAATTCTCCCATGAACAGAGAACAAGCCCATGGTTTTAAACCAAAGCCAGCTGAAGCTGATAGACATCATCCCACTGATTAACAGTGGGGTTTGGACTTGGGCCAGCGGGACTGAAAGCTCAGTCCAGCTCCCACTGAGGTTCACGGGATTCCCTCTTGTTTTGGGAAACAAGTCTCAAGGAAGTGACTTCCACAGCCATGGTGAGTCAGGAGTCACCTTGCCATGTAATTGAGCAATCTCACAGGATTTTCATTACAGTCCATTAGCATCCACTATGGGCTGTCTTCCCCCTCCCAGTTCTCTGGGGAGGGAAGGAGGGAGGAATAGTGTAGATGGAGCCACTTGGTATTGGTTGCACAGATCCTTCTTTGTCTCCCATCGCAACCTCCCCTCCCACCTAACTTGCTATCCAGCACTCACAGCCCATCCTGCCTAAGTATATCCAACAGCAAAACAAATCACAGGGCATGAGATAATTTCTCACTGCAAAAATATGTGGATTTGGATCTTCTCATCTTGGTTGTGGATCTTGAATCATTTTTCCTTTCATCACATATATGAACACAGAGAAAAGGAAAAATAAAATCCTGGGAAGATCAGCTGAGATAAGAGAGAAAAGGCTTTACACCCAAGTGCTGAGTGAAATCTCCACAGTGATATCATGACATCTTGGAGCAAGGCATGGCTCTCAGGAGGTCTGAGATATATCAATCTCTAGCCAAATAAAGGACGGGTTCACAGTGGAAGGTGCAGGGATTCAGTCCCATGGCTCTCAGGAGACCCAGCCCCAGCTCTCAGCCCCCACAGGTCCAAGATCTCCTGCAACACAAGCCTCCAGCATGTCTCTCTTAAGGCAAATGCAGGAATATGGGTTTAAACATCAAAAAAACCACTCCAGCCTCTCTCTGTCCCAGCTGTAAAAAATCAAATGTGCTTCCACAGTAAGAAAAACTCTTGGCTCTGATCTTGGTGTGTATAAAATCTCTGGAGGAAACTGTTTTTCTCAGTTCTCATTGTCCAAGACTGGGCAACTGTGAACCAGGAGCCAGATGCACCACTGGTGCCCTCACACCTTGCTCTGCTGCCACCATGAGAGGCCAAGAGACTCGGGTCTTTCTAGTCTGAAGACTGAGAGGGGATCTAATTAATGTCTATAAATACATAAGGGTTGGGCATCAAGAAGGCAGGCATCTTTTCACTTGTGCATTGTCATAGGATGAGAGGCAATTAATTCAAGCTAGAGTACAGGAAGTTCCACCTCAACATGAGGAAGAACTTCTTTACTGTAAGAGTTGTAGAGCACTGGAATAGACTCCCCAGAGAGGCTGGGGAGTCTTCTTCTCTGGAGACTTTCAAGACCTGTCTGGATGCATGATCTGCTGTAGTTCTCCCCTGCTCTGACAGGGGGGTTGGACTCAATGGTCTGTGAAGATCCCTTCCAACCCTTAACATTCTGTGATTATGTATTTGCTTGGCCACACAGAGTTGTTGTAGAGAAATCAATGTGCAATGAGCCTCTCTACCTGAATGAGATGTCTCCAAGCAGCACAGCTTGTGGGTGACCTCTCAGATGGGCCCACTGCCTGCTGTTCACTGACAAGAACCTGGCCTCATCCTCTTAACACTTGCTCATTAGATATTGGTATGTATTGATAAAATCCTTGAGTTCCTCCAAGAGGTGCAGATGGCAAGGCTATGCTACCTTCATGGTTTTCTGAGACTGGAAAAGCTAGTAGTAGCTTGAAGGACAGGTCCATGGGCTCAGACATAGGTAAGGTGAGCTTTCTAACAGGGACCAAAGTAAAACTGCAATCTAGAGGTGACTCACCCCTGCCAGCCCTAGTCCAAAGGTCTCATGGCCACTGGGGAAGACTTCTCCCCAGGGTTTGACATTTGAATCACAATACTCAAGCTGACCCTTGGTTGCAAAACTTGAAACACAAGTTAGCAAAAAGGAAAATGCTAAGAATGAAACTCAGCTAGGGACAGCTTGTATCAGAGCCTGTTTCTCAGTGAGCTTGGAGCCTGTCAGTCTCCGCAATGACAGCAACATCAGGACATGGCCTAAGGTGTGTGTCTGTCTGCACTGGGGTGGAGGCAGCTTGCAGGAGCATAGGGGTGCAAGGAGGCAGGGGTCTCAAAGCAGATGCTTGCATCTCTAGACAGGGTCTAGAGTATGAGTCTTGTGAGGCGTGGCTGAGGGATATGGGAATGTTCAGCCTGGAGAAAAAGAGGCTCAAGGGAGATCTTCTTGCTCTTGAAAACTCCCTGAAAAGAGGTTGGAGCCAGGTGAGGTTGTTCTTTTCTCCCAAGTAACAAGTGATAAGACAAGAGGAAATGGCCTCACGTTACACCTGATTTAGGCTGGACATCAGGAAAAATGTCTTCACTGAAATGGTTGTGAAAGCGTGGCCGAGGCTGCACAGGGCAGGGGTGGAGTCCCCATCCCTAGAGGGGTTTCAAAGCCTTGGAGATGTGGTGATGAGGGCCATGGTTTAGTGGTGACCTGGCAGTGCTGGGTTAATGGCTAGATTTGTTGATATTAAAGGTCTTTTCCAACCAAAATGAGTCTATAATTCTATGATGATTCTATCTCCCTTTGGTCCCCCAGGTGATCCCGTTTGCTGCTGACTGTGACCAGGACGAATGCACGTGCCGTGACCCAGCGGCCGAGGAGAACCAGTAGCAGCACTGCAAAGGGGCCTCTCTCGGTCAAGGCGAGTGCAGGAGGAGCGAAGGGGCAGCAGCAGTGGGGTCTGCTGGGCAAGAGCAGGGTGCAAGGGGGCAGGAGGTGTGAGGGAGAGCCAAGCGAAAGTGCACCTAAGGGGCAGGTCAAGGCCACAGATGTGTGGTGATCCCCTCCCCATTGCAGCTCCCTCCCAAACCCAGCTGGGACATGGGAGCCCATGGAGTGCATGCTCAAGGGGCTCAGCCAGTGGCCCAGTACCGCCTTGGCCATGTGCTGAGCTGGACTCCACAGCCAGAGTCCAGGTGCTGCCACGGATGTTTGCCCTCATCCAGCGTCTGGGTGTCTGTCTTTGCTCTGGATTTTGTTACTATTCACCCCTCTCTGCTGTACAGGCTTCTTTTAGCAAGGTCGAGGTAGTTGTGATTTCTCTGCAAATATTTAAACT